>JAKLMF010000597.1:0-12770 GCA_022813555.1 Botryosphaeria agaves | reverse complement strand
AAGAGGAGCATCGAGACCAATGCTCCCACATTTTGAGTGGGTTGCACTGCAGCGTCGCAACCATCTCTGGACTTGGAGAACAGACAAGACAGATGCCGTGTCGCCTGGAACATGACAAGCCGTCCTAATCATCCTCGGGAAAGGGTTAAAGCTACCTAGAGAAGGTTGTTAGAACACTGACCAACATATGCAAGTAACTAGCTGATACCCAGCTGTCGAGAACATTTACCGGGAGGTACATATAACTCATAAGTTCTATTTTCCGCCTCATCACGAGTATGGATCAGCATCCCCTCCGGCTTCCAAATGAAGCAGTTCCCTCCCTTCTCCACACTCGTAGCCTCCCTGTTCAAATTCGACAAAGGAAGACATGCGAAAATTCCCTGGAGAATCAAGGTGCATACTTCACAGCCTCCACTCGCGGATCTTTGAAGTTTGCGTTGTAAGATGCAGAACCCTAACTTGGATCGTTTGGTACCGTAGCGACACACTCTGCAAGTCTCCTTCTTGGCCTTGGGGGCCATGGAAGCTCGGCACAGGGCTGTTATGCAGGATAGATGTGATGATTAACATTGAGTCCGAATAGGATGAATTATTAGTGATCATGTCAGGCTGTGATGGAAAGGAATTGTTGGCGTTGACTCAACGGGGCAAGTGCGTGGGGCTGGTTCAGCTGCTCAGCCTCAAGCGGCCCGCCACACTGGGCGTCTCCCTAAGTTTACACGTTGGTGCTGATCAGCCGTTCTCTCAACATTGACTAACGGCCTGAACGCAGCAGCAGTTGTTGACCAAGCTTATAGTGTCGCTAACACGTGTCTGTAGGACGCAATGAACAACCCCCAAAACCGTGCGCAAGTGCAATGTCACTGTGCTGAGTAGGGGCCGACGATTTTCTTGTCTGGATGTCTTCACCATCACCTGTCATTCGCATTCACTCAGAGCGAAGCGGAATTCTTGCGCAGACTTGTGCGAAGAGGTCGTGCCTGTAAATATACATGATCGACTAACCTCCAATCCATCTGAACAGATCGTCACATTTCTGAAGTCTCAATCAGTCTTGCCGCAAGACCAGGTTGGACCTTGCCGGGAGAAGTTCATGTATCAACACCAATTAAGCACGTATTCTTTGAGAACGGTCTAGTTTATACGTATACCTTTTTACTCTAATAACTCTTCGAATTCTAAAATTCGCACTAAAAAGACAAAAATCAATCGGAAGAAGAACCTTGATGTGCAATTTGACGAGCTGGAAAAGCTGCTTCTGCTACACAGTTCCCGGCAGTGTTTTCCCGGTAAGTTACCCAGCAGCGGGAGTGCTTCGTCAACGTCCGTACGTTACCTCAGCGCGAGCTTTTCGGGCACCTCCTGGCTCAACTATGGCGGTGCTCGGGCTGTTGTGGAGCTCGTCGCTAGCATGCTAGAGCAGCTAGAAGTCTCGTTATCCGACATCGGTATAATCTCTATACACTCTATGGATGTTAAATACCTACAGGCCCTCCTTCTCAACTAGGGCCGGAACGCTAGACGTGTGGAAGTCACGAAAGTATCTACCGTTGATGCCTTTCAAGGCCGAGAAGAATATATCATTATCGGTCACTTCGTGGCGGCTTTCCGCACTGGCCGGGACACCGAGTAGACGACAGCATTTAGGTTTTTCCATAATTACCAGAGGCTATATATCGCTACCACGAGGGCTAAGCAGTTTACCTTTTATATTGGCAACTACACCTTCTGGCGGGAATAGCTCGGACAAGATCCGCCGCATCGCGTCGACCAGGCCGCAACCGGGCCATCGTCAAGTTGCTCGACGACCACATTGCCAACTCCGGTCGCGAGGTGGATTGGCTGGTGGATCGGGACGCACAAACACGGGCTCGGTGCCGAAGCCAGGACTTCGTTCATGAGATTACAGTTTGCTTCGCACGACGCTGGAATGTTTCCGGTTGCGATGCTCATCACCGCACGCAACTGATCACCATATGCACTCGATGATGATACTCACCAGTATGCAGATGTGGTGGCCTCCTTAACCATGGGCGCCCGAGTCGCGTCATACGACCTACTGGTCTAGCTCAGGCTCGCTGGCAAACGCTGCTTCGTCGATGAAGCAGTAATCCGGAGAAGATCCCCACTTGGATATCGTGGGTGCCGTTCCTAAAGTGCATACGACGAGTGTTGATCCTGAAGTGTGGACTGTGTAGCAGAGCACCAGAGACTGTAGTTCCTCATGTTATCTGAACTTTTCGATCGCGGCTGTGAGGTCCTGGTTGTAACTGAGCAGGCGTTCGGTCTGGAAGTCGTGGGGTAATTGCACTTTGAGACTCTTCAGATTTACACACGGCCGCCGCACTAACCGCGAAAGAGCTGAAACCTGGATTGACGGGTGCGTTCTCATCCGGGATTGCCCAGTTAGGACCCTGGCCGGCTGATTTTCTCAGAGTAGTTCGTATGGCCCTTGTATCCCTGAATTGAACGAATTCGGTAAATCCAAAGAGAGTTCGCCATGTCGCCAAAGTCGCCTCCAGGTGACGGCAGCATGCGTACAGCATGCGCAAGACGATAAAGCTAGGGAACAAGCAAAATCGCGAGAAGAGACTCATGTTCGTTTAGAGAGACGCATCAAAAGTCTTCAGACCCGACGAATCTGTGGCTCATCAACCACGAACTGATCCAGACCAGTGACAACAGGAGACAAAGTATGAGGCCTTTGTCACCATGTCTATCAGTGCCTTGTCAAAGTGCCACAACTCTCGATATTAGTCATGCGAGTTTTTGGTTCTCAACAGGATACTGTTTACAACAGACATCTGTAATAACCAACCACCGGTACGGCACTTTGGACTGCCTTGGTGGTCACCGGCGCGGATCTTCAATGCTGTAGTAGTAATTAAGAGGCGTATGATACCACTGTCCCTGGCTGCAACGGTATCTGATCGTCTTTGTTGAACAAGCATAGGAGACGGAGACAGACGTCCTCTTGAAGTATGTTCTAGATGGTTGTTCGAGGAGGTGTGTGTCGGTTTTTGCTGACAGTATGATCGTCATGTTTGCCTGCGGTGCAGTGCTGGTGGTGATTGTCAAGGCAAAATTGTGATACTGTTCGATATTTGCACCCCTTAACTGCGTTCATGCACGGCATCTCAAGAAGAGTGACTGAACCACGGCTGTTACCAGAGTATCTCTCAAGAGTGCTTCCCGTCTGGTGGTCATGATGGACGTTGACTGGTTCCGGATAGCGTTTATAGTAGAAAAGCGTCTGATGAGTTCAATGGGATTGTAGTGAGGTCCGGGATTGACGTCCGCGTCTTGCATCCTGTCGAAAACGGCTCCTTTAACGGGCTCAGTGATTCAACTTTCTAGGAATTGGTAATTCTAGTTGTAGCTTTGGGAAGTCGGCCAGCATCCGCACGCTGAAATGACCCCGCCGATAGGCTTTCCGGAGCTAGCATCATCATGGTTGCTCAGGTTCGCCGATAGGATCTTGTTGGGTTCCCCGTATGGATCACTATAATGCCAGTTCCTAAGTCAAGTGAATCCCCGCTATTACGCGGTATATCTGTGAGCTGACACAGCAACTGCAGACTGACCGACATAATTCCAACTCGTAAAGAAGTATGTTGACTGAAGAAGAAACCACCTCGAACAGTGGCATCTTTATACCTGTCGTCGTGCTTTCGGAAAAACCCAGCACACAGCAGGAGGAGCTGGCCCTCTTATGGAAGGAGGAAAATGCGATTTCGGGATTCTGTGCGAAAGCTGAGGCGGAACTGATAGCAAAACCATGATCTTGAGCTCCCCGTACCCATAATTGGTCATGAACAGGACATCCATGTGTGCGTTCTCACGGTCTACGAGCCCCTCTCAGTCAGAAATAGAATCATGGTGGCAACGGTTGGCTTGCAAACTGATGCTAGGTACGACTTCTGAGGACGGGAAATCGATGTGACGTTGATAGGTGCATCCGCACATATTCGCTAGGTAGAATCTGCGCCTCTCGAAATACTCGAAGGCATCCACTCTCAGCTTGGGATCACAGGTTCTCTAGATTGTGTGAGATTGCATCGCGAAAAGTTGATTCTTGAGGAGAGATACCTCTGATACCCACGCTATGTCCGGATCCTTCAAGAAGCACGTTGGGCGTGTCCGTGTGAGTCCAAGCAAGGTCCATCCATTCACCTTTTAGTCCCAGGCGACGGATAGTGTAGGTTTCCGATCACGAGCATTGCTGTAGCACTATATATTCCTGGACGTACTGGCTGTACACTGTGTCTGTTTCGTGCCAAATGGCTGCTTTCGTAGCACACTCTTTCATTCGAACAGTGAATACAGTCGGTTATACACAAGTACTAAGCTGCAGAAGCAAACGGTCAGGCACTCGCACACGCAACCCTGAGTCTGGACCCTGCGATGAAGTAAGTAGTGTACATGACTCACAGTATTTACAGCGGCCGCTATAGCCGACTATCTGCAAAATTCCCACCCTCCACAATCGCCGTAGCAGTTTTGTCACAAGAAGCCCCTCCAAAAACCCTAACTCCTCCATGATCCCCAATCATCACCTCCCCTCTTTCCATCCTATCGGCACCAACGCTGCCGCAACCTGCTGCACCCCACGCTCCGTCGCTAGCAGATTGAACTGCGCCGCCGCATTCCGTGTATCCTGGACCTCAAGCCTGATGCCCAGATCGTTGATCCGTTTCCTCGTCGCCGGCGACACAGGCATAATCGTCGGTCCCGTCCCCAGAATCAGAAGATCTGTATCCGCCGCATAAGCCCCCGAGCCCTTACAACACAGCCCACCTCCCCTCCCCAACCAGCAACAGAGGATGCAAAGAAGACTCACCAGGCTTCGGCCAAACAACCTCCAACACCCCCCAAGCCATCTCCCCACCCTCCCACTGCCCCCTCTCATTCCTCAACCGCCCCGCCCCCCCCGCCCGCCCCTTTCCCCCTAACGCCCCAGCCCTTGTCCCTTCCACCTTCCCAGCAACATCCTCCCCCCCGCCCCCCTCCCCCACCGTCCCCTCCACCCGCCCCTGCCGCACCCACGGCCGCCACCGAAACACCTCGCCCGCCACGAGCATCACCCCGCTGCCGGTAACCCGCAGTCCGCTGTTCAGTGCGAAGCCGTCGGATGTGCAGGCGTCGATGGCGGTTGTCGGGGCTGGCGTGTTGGCGAGGATGTTCATGGCGCCGAAGTCGGTCTGGGTGGACTCTTCGGACTTGGGGCCGCGGTCGCGGTGCGTGGGCGGGCGGAAGTGGGCGTATGTTCGCTGGGGCTGCGGTGGTTTTACTGTTCGTGTTGTGGGGCGGAGGGGGGAGCGCTGCGATGGTAGTGTGAGGGTGGAGAGGGGGCGGAAGGCCTGCGTTGCGGGGGTGCTGGATGAGAGGGCGCGGAGGGGTTGGAGGAGAGCTGGAGATTTGGAGGGCGGCATTGTCGGTATGGGTGCAATGGACGGTGTATGGGTGGTGATTGTCTTAAAGTGAGTAGAAGATTGAAGATGCGGGATGGTCGAAAGTCGCGGAGCTGTCGACGGAAGCGCGTCATCGTCGCCGTGGAGCGCGTGCATGAGGTGCTCACCACACAATGTCGGAACCACAGATGCTTTTGATGCTGGACTACATCTTCATATAAAGTCTTGGTCAAGCAAATCTCACATTGATTCGGCTCTAAAAACTAGAATAGTCATATACCGAAATAAAGATATTAGTACACCTCATTAATGCCAACCCAGTCAGTCCATGCACTCCGCCCAAAAGGCCTTCTTTCACCTCCCTCCCGCTCTCCTCAGCAGCAGTCATACGACGAACCACGAACCGCAAAAGGCGATCTCGTCCTGAGCATCCCAAGCAAAGCGCAGCTCAAAAAGACCAACAACAGTACGTTCCAGGCCCATGACCACCTCCGCTCCTCCTCCACGCTCCCTCTCATTTCTATCTAGATCAAGGGGAGCATGGGCTTTTCTGATCGTCGTATCCGAACAGTCACCACGTTCAACTCAAGCTACACGCCCTCGCCGTTTCTCAATCCGGCCGTCATGGCCCGCAAGATTGCTGCTGCGAAGGCGAAGGGGACGTGAAGCACGTATCTGTGTTTAGAGTTTGGCTCCAACCCGGAACTACAAGACGAGCATGTGAAGTGCATGAAGCTTACGTTCTTGTCCATCGTGCGGCGACAGAGCATTCTGCGGTCATTCGCGCATTCCTCTCTCCCTTTCGTGAGAGCATGAGAAGTAGCAATGTGAACACCATCAAGAGCAGGGCACCAGAGTGAGAGAGTTGGAGAGCTGTTTAGAGAGAGGCCATAGACTATATAGAGAGGAGCCGTGGACCGTCCAGATTGCTGAGTTAGAGTACCTCCGCAGCAAACGCAGCGTATCGAAGAAGATGTAGATAGAAAGCAAATTACATGTCGAAAAGAATCCATGATATAAAAATCGTTAGATGCTCATATATAGACTCGTCCTGCTCGTTCGTAAAGTCGTGAGATCATCCTCTGCAACAAAGCCGTATTACTCATCCCGAGAGATCCCCACATATCCATATTCTTCTCAATCCAACCATCCAAGAGCCGCCAAGCACTTCCCCATCTCTTCCCATCCCCTCTCTATCTTCCAATCCCTCTGTATACAGCGCTAAGCCACCTTAGCCCCCTCAACCATAAACCTCGGCCCAATGCTCCTCCTAATTTCCTCCCTCCTCTTCTCCAGCCTCTGCTCCCTGTACCTCCCCGACACACTCCCAAGCCCCCCATACCGCCCCACCATCCCCCACCCCTCCAACCCTCCAAACCTCCACCCCGTCCCCCCCCTCCTCCTCACCCCCCTCTCACTCGCCATCACACTCTCCCTCAACGAATTCTTACTCCTCCTCTTCCCAACCCTCCCCTCCCTCCCCTCCCTCGCCGCCGCCCTCCTCGCCCTCATCCTCTCCTCATAGCTCTCCTCGCCATGCCTGCTCGCCAAACTATGCGGCAAGCTCACATGATGCCGCCTCGAATTCGTCGGCTGCCGCTCCACCCCCAGACTGTTCCCGACCATGAACCCGCCGCTGCCCTTGAACCCCTCCGAGAGCCGGCGGCCCGCGCGCCGCAGCCGCGAGTCCCGGCGCTGCAGCTCCGCCGCGGCGGCGACCTCGCTCGTGTCGCCGCCGGAGGGGAGCCGGTCGCTGCCGTGCACGTCCGGGGGAAAGAACTCGTCGTCGTCGTCGGAGCTGGAGCTCAGATCGTCCCAGAAGCCGCGGGGGCGCCAGAAGGGGTGTAGGTTGCGGTCTTCTTCCTCCTCCTCCTCCTCTTCTTGTTGCTCGATAGCGGTGGCGCGGCGCAGGGAGCCGCGGTTCGAGCGGCGGAGGCTGGCGGTGCGGGAGAAGAGGGGCTGGATGAAGGAGTCGGAGTAGCGGCGGGCGCGTTGGACGAGGGAGAGGCGGCGGACTGGGCGCGGTGGAGTTGGCGCGCGGGGAGGACAGTCTTCGAGATGGCGCTCGTATTCGGAGGTTGGGGTCCGGCCGTCTGAAGGCGTGGGTGGGATGACTTTGAAAGCTGGAGGAATTGGGGGTTTGCGTGGGTTCTTGAGGGGGGAGTCCACGGACGCGGGAGCTATGAACTGCTGAGGTGGCGTCGAGGGCTCGATCGTCAGGATTGGCTGCAGCGGCGGATCGGATAGCACTTGGCCTCCAGAAATGGAGTTCGACCGCGCAACCTGCTGCACGACAAGCAAGGATTCATTGTTGTGCGGGTAGATGCTAATGGCTGTCGCTTCGCTAACCTCGAGCGGATCATGCATCTCGGAGGTCTGAGAGAACTGGGAGAAAGGAGTCACTTGTGCATACAAGTGGCGTGCCATTGCATGTTCTCCAGTGCCAATTGTGGAGCGATCAATACTCGCACGTGGGTGTTCCTCCGTCCACGTTGTAGATCTATCGAAGCTCATCCTTGGGAGTTCGTCGGTAGGGATTCTTTCAAGGCTTGCGCGAGTGCGATGATAGGTTGCACGCGCAACAGATCGATCCTGACTCGCGTCCATCCGCTCCTGCTCCTTGGACTCTAAGGAGCGACGTCCACGTGCCGGCGATTGCTCCAGCTCGCTGGTCGTTGGTACGAGCGTGACGTCTGTGCCTTGCTGCTCTTGCTCGAGCTGGAACTTCTCGCCAGCAGGCTTGCGAGGTGAAGTCGCCAACTTGCAGTTGGCAAGCTTCTGAGGCCTGCGCTGAGGGCTTCCAGAATCAAGTGAGGATGGACTCGAAGCGTTTCTTCTGTAGCTGGGCGTGCTCAGTGGGCCCCCTACCGAGGCTTTTGGCGACGTGTGCGGAAAGACATTCCTTTCAGAGCTGGATCCCGTCCCTCCTTGAGGCGGATCGTGATCGCTTCTTGCCTCCAGGCCCGAGACATAACTATAGCTCGGCATGGTTTCGTTACGAGTAGTGTGCCGCAAACGATGCTTCTTGTGTTCAGATGGCGTGGAAGAAGTGATGCTTGATGCCATGTCTGAGCCAGCACTGTCTCCACTCTTCCTGTCGCCTATCGATGCCCGCTTGTGTGTCAATTGACGCTGTGGCAGTTCGTCTGAATTCAATGACGTTCTGTTGGAAGGGGGAGAAGAGCCGTCGATCGGAGAGAATGGTTCCCTTCGGAGTGCGAGATTCCTTCCGGCATGCCGGAGCTTACGTCGTGTTTGCTGCTGTGGCGCCAGAATGATCAGGGCTTCGACAATTGTGGACGACGTCGAAAGTGTAGACAGTCTCTTTGAGTCCTCGTCGCGTAGACGCGCGTCAAAGATCCTGCTCACCTCCGACGGCCATCCAGTTTCTTCGGTGAACTTTACTAGGATTGGGGACCGTGGGCTAGAGTTTCCGCTCTCTTCATGGTCGCGTGGACCCGGCACCTTCTGCATTGTATGCCCTGGAGGTATAACTCGCGTAGGTAATGCTCGCTCTGCTAATGGTCTGAGCGGCTTCCTCCTGCGCATGGTCACATTCCTCATTAGATTGGTGTCCCACTCTCGATCGGGAATATTATCGAGGATTCCGCTCGTGCCTTTCGACACTGCATCCGCCCGCAAGCTCGTCTGCTTTGCCACCTCCGTCCCCGCATCGACCTTGGATGCCAGTTCAAATTTAGGAGGAGGCTCTGTCGGCATGTCACCTTTGTCCGGAGTTTCCGCGTTGGTTGCCAGCCCAGCCTTCCCGAGTTTCATGGACCTAGCAGCTTCGAAGAACTTTCTCGCCGGATCTTGCTCATACTCTGTACTCCGTCTCTGTGGCCGACCGCCCTCTCCGTCCGAAGACCATTGATCTTCTCTGGCAGTTATAAAGGACTCGGGTCTCGACGAAGGGAAAAGCGACGGTGAAGGCTGCGGCACATTCAAGGATGTTGGAGGCGTCATGTCTGGCGTTGGCGGTCTTTTGTGGTTAATGGGCGTGTTGGTAACAGACCTCCCAGCCATCGGAGGGGTTAAGCCGCCGGCCTGGAGATTAGGAGGACTGAAAGCGGTGTGTTGCGCATTATCGTGGGAATTGGAAGGGGGAGTGGGAGGCAACCCTGAGTCCTGCGTAGTGACTTTCTTGGGAGATGCAAGAGGTGACGCGTTTAGTGAACTGAGTTGTGATGCAGTCTCATCATCGGCGAAAGATGACTGCCTGACTGGTGCAGCTGCCGGGAAGATTGTGCCGTTCTGTCTTCTGTGCGGCAGTGTCTTGTGAGGTTTTAATAAGGGCATGTTGTTGAAAGATCGCTCCAGCAAGGAGTAGGGGTCTCCGGACTGCTGACCGGGCATCGCGGAACGTTAAGAGTAAGACCTGTAAGGCCACCAGCTACCAGCTCAAAGAGTATCCGAGATCACGCCGGTGCCGGTCGAGAAGAAGGTCTCCGAAGGCATAAACTGCCACACTCAGTCGGTGTCTTTGTAGACCGGCGAGGTCATGGACTGCAAGAGGACTACACGAGGAGCGAGCTCAAGCGCACGCCTTGTGTGACAATCCCGTTGATCTGGCGCTGCGCGAGCTCTCCGGAGGATCCTGCGAGGATGTGGCGGCTGGATGCAAGCAATTCCATGTAAGAAGGCTCGCAACACACGTGAATCGTCCAGTCTAACCCCTCGGCAGTGGATACATCACGTACAATCGGGGTCGTGTTGGTCAACGACGGTGAGAACGAGGTTTCAGGCTCGCGACGGCGGCGTGACGAATAGCCAGTCAGGTTGTATGTCACGGGTGGGGATGCCTGGAATATGCCGTCGATGGCAGCAATTGGTTCTGCGCGTCCTCGCAGCTGGTGGCGTGAAGGCGCATCTGTCAGCAGCGGCTCATCGGGGTGGTACAGCGACGTGGGCGTTACACGGAGGGAGCGCGCAGATGCAGCACAGAGAGGAGAAGGCAAAGTCGCGATGCAGTCGCAGATGCTGGGCAGTCGCAAAGGCTGCGGCCGCGAAAAGCGGAGCAGGGAAGACTTGGAGGAGCTGCCCGATGCGGCTTAGACATAAGTGCATGCTACATGACGTACACGGTTCACGCATTATCGAAGGCGGTCTCTTCGGAGAACCGTCCATAATGGTCCATACCTTAATGCTCTACTAAGTGATAGGTCACCCACAGCGAACATCACTACCTACCGCTACATAGAAGAAGACATTCGCTAACAGCGGTAGCGAAGCTCGATATGAGGACAGGCAGCCAGACTTCGTCTCTGCGCAAAGCATCGTTTCCGTACAAGCACGGCCAAGCGCACCAAAATTAGCTTGAATTGCTGCACTCTTGCTGATGTTGTGCTTCAATAAGGCCACTCGACCCAGTAAGATCGTGTGGCCTGTTGGTCCATCATGTCGCTTTCCGTTGGCCGTCGATCGAGGTAATGGCTTGGGAATGCTTCTGGACTTTACAGCGAAAAGTAGCAAACACATAATAAGCCCCCATGACTCAGGACGTGAAGATATCCTGTGAATGGATGTGGGGTTTCGGAGTACTTAGAAGTTACTTGTCGACAGGTGTGGTCTGCTAACGTTCCTTGGTAGACGGCTGGTACCTGAACCCCCAATTATCCATTCATGGGATACTAGGCGACAAGCTTGCGTTCGCGGCACGTTGGCTTCTTTACTAGGGGAACGTCTAGATTATACTTTATCTTAGGAAGCAAATGACAAGAAAGAATGGCAGAATATTTTTCCAGTGGGGCCGAATTTCTTTGTGAACCTGCCCTACAGACGTAAACTTACTGACTACGATTGCTGAAAGGATTTCTTGATAATCGGTACTCGTCCTTGGCATATATATTATAACAAAGTATCACAGTAGTTAACTAGCCTGCTGGCCCGAGATCGTTCTTGAAGTGCCAGCAGAGCCCGCATCTTGGTAGGCACGTGCCGTATTTATGGAAGTGTAGCTTTCTCAGAAGAGATCCTAGGTGTGCGGTCGATTAGACCATCGTCTAAGGCAGATATAGATCTTGTAGGAAGACTCGCATCGCTGTAGCTGCTATGTAAGTGTGATAGTATAACGGAGCGATTTCTGATATCTTCTGGAGCACGAGTATTCTTGAATTAAGTTTGATGATTTAGCGCCGGTACAAATCTCAGGGACACGTTAGCTTACCCGTGATTGCCCCTGTCGCTCCGGGAGCAGACGAGAACGGGAGGCGCCTAACAAGCCCCGCTGTTGTTACTGTGAACCGCTATCTGCCGACCGAAGTCACTCTCGGTACATGCAACAACAACAGCCGCCGAGTCCCATTCGAGTAACGAACAACCCAGTCAGACAAGCGCCGCTACCAAGGCATCACAACCACCATCCCCACATGCCAGACGCCGACGACAGCTCTGTAGAGAGTCCCGCGTGCCCTGGATGTCCACCAAAATGACCGAGAATGGCGCCGCTCTCTCACGGCAAGAGGGTGACAACAAAGGTTGGAATAAATACAAATGGCGAGGAAAGAAATCCGCGAAGGATGAAGAGGCCTCTTCCAAAGAGAGGGACCAGAAGTTTGCGCTCAACGACGATGTTGTGGACTTCTTGAAGCCGTCCACGAATAAGGCCAGGACACCTCATTTGGACGTTAATGCGACGAAGGGATGGCCTGGTGCTGCCAATGCAAACGGTATCAGCCATGTCACACATGCATCTTCCCCGGTACCGGGCAGAGCCAATCCTCGTCGGGCGAGAAAGCCGAATCTTCGAGTTGACTTTGTAAAAACGAACCCAGAGATCATTGGCGAGGGCGGTGATGGCGCTGAACTGCCAGCGATGGCAGTGTCGACGGCGCGTGGACATTACGCAAGGCCTCAGTTAGAAGGCCATCAGAACTCACAAGATGACAGCGCTATCGGGTTGCAGAGCGCGGATGACTATACTGGCTCGAAGCAAAGGTCTTTCGATGTGGACAACAACTTTCGTCCGACTCCGGTCAGGAGAGCCCAGACATCGCTTGGAGAGGTATCACCATCGAGGCAGCCAAGACGAGATCAAGCTCCTCAAGCGCCATATCATAGCATACCGAAGCAGGAGCTTGAGTTCCGTCCTTCACCGCTGAAGCGGGCGCCAACGGGGTGGGAAGGTATACAAGACGATCTGAGTAGATCCAGTATGGAAGAGGATGACGCCCTATCTGATCAGTCCAACACACGAGCACGAGTTATCGGGACCGGAAACGCTTCAATGCAGGCATCACATCGGCCGGGAAGGACCTTGGGCCTAGACCATTCGCCTATTCAAAGAAAGCAACTTGGTGGCGTTTCTCCGAACGAATCCACCAATCCTGATTCCTACGCTGCAAAAATCCAGCAAGT
>JAKLMF010000596.1:0-12776 GCA_022813555.1 Botryosphaeria agaves | reverse complement strand
TTTAACTCGGCGAGAGAATTTCCAGCGCTTCAAATATTTCCCTAGTGCAGACACACAGAGTGCTAGTTTGTTATCGCCCGCGCAACCGTACCAGAAGCTCTCAATACTATCTCACCCTCTCTGAGATGGCAGGGATGCTGTGTGCTGTCCTACTTGTGCAGGTGAATTTTCATGACTGGTCTTTGGAGCCACCGTGACCTGCAGATGCCCCCGCAAACCGCTAAACCAGTTGCGGGTTAGTCTGCTGACCGCTGCCGCAGAGCCTCTCCCCGGATCAGCAAGACCAATGACGGCTTGTCCAACTGCCCTGCTGCTGCTATCATGGCTGCCAGCGATCTCTCACTCCGTCAAACCCTCTGCAACGTCAAGAGCCCCAGCTATGGGTCGCTGCGAGGAACTCGCTCATCCGAATATTCCTAATTTTGCCCTCACAGTGTACGTTAAAGAGCTGCATGTTCAAGGTGTTGTTTATTGACATGCAGCAACAGCTTCATTCTCGTCGGCATACTCGTCTCGTACATCCCGCAACACCTCAAGATCATATTCCGTCGCTCTTCTGAGGGCTTGTCGCCGTACTTTGTGCTGCTCGGAACGACATCCAGCACCTGCGCGATCGCCAACATCATCGTCCTTCCAACAAGTCGCACAGACATCGGATGCTGCAGGGAGAACAGTCCGTTCGCATGCGCGGCAGGTCTGTTGGGTATAGCCCAGGTCGGCACGCAATGGAGCTGCTTCTTCATCATGTGAGTGTGCTGGACTGTTCCCGTGCATTCGCACTTGTGCTCACTGCCTCCAGCATGCTGTTGTTCCTCGTTTTCTTCCCGCGCCAGGACGATAGGAGCGATTCCGGACCAGCAAAGCCAAAATATCGCGACGCGTTGATTGTTGTAGCGGTCTCCGTAACCCATATCATTCTCACCTTCATCGCGTCAGTCGCGCTTTACGCTCGCGCCCCATCATATCTGCAGTTATGGGCCAACATCCTGGGTATAATGGCTGCATGCCTCGCGTCAATACAGTATATACCTCAGCTGTACATGACCTGGAAGCTCCAAGCCGTGCTCAGTCTCAGTATACCTATGATGTGTATTCAGACACCCGGGAGCTTTTTGTTTGCTGCGAACCTTGCGGTTCGGCTAGGGATAGCTGGGTGGAGCGCCTGGGGCGTTTATATCGTCACAGGATGTCTGCAAGGCTGTCTTCTAGTTATGGCATTGGTTTTCCGTGCTAGAGAATACAGGGAGGAGCAACTGCACAGTAGAGGACTGGCGGGCGAGGGTGAGCCCGACGAGCCACGTGCGGATGAGAGGACGGCGCTGCTGCGATCATGAGCATACAAAACAACCCAACAGAGGTTCGGTCGTGCCACTGGTAAATCGCATCGTGTGCGTATTCAAGATAATAGCGTGTCTGATTTGACTGTCACCCGTCTCAGAATATCTTACTCAATACTCTCTTTACCTCCTCATTTTGTTCTGGCTTCCCTTTCCTGACCTTGACCTCGTTTTGCTTGAACTGCCGCCGGGGCTCCCTATCAGTCCTATCAGCCATCCCAGCGGTATGAGCCGTCTCAACACCATTCTTGTCGGCATCATTTTCCCTCTTCTTTCCCCTATCTCTCCTCTTTGCCTCGATCCCTTCTATCATCCTCGCCCTCTCCACATTCTCCGCGAAAAGCTTATCCTCCCTCTTCCCCTGCGCAATCTCAACTCTCATCCTAGCCTCCCTCTCCCTGTTCTCTCCAGCAATTTGGCTAACCAAGTCATCCCACTTGAATCCCTTCAGATACTTTATGTTCCACACATCATCATGGTACCACCCTCCCTTCTTGCCGCCGATGATTTGTGCATTCAATGTCTCCGCTACCAACTTCGCGTCGCGCTTGTGCACGAACTCGACCCAGCCATCGGTGAAGCTGCGCTTCTTGTTGCCGCCGGATCGCTTACGCGCACTGTAGGCGGTGGGAGACTCTGGCGTTAGGAAGATGCGGTTGATCTCGCCGTACGGAGAGAGCAGGTGGCGCAGCGCGCTGGGTTTCATGAACGGAGGGATACGAGAGAGGTATATGACGCCTGTTCGTTTTGCGGCCTCTTGGCTGGCGGCCAGTTGCTTTGCCGTAAGAGGTTTTATAACGGAGGTTTTCTGCGTTTGAGCATCTATGGTCCGTGGATCTGGGCTGTCTGCTATTGAGGCAATGGCGCTCCGATCGACCTTTCTGAGCCTTGATACATCCGTGGCATCCTCGTCGTCCTCGCCCTCGCCCTCGTGGTCGTCGTCTTCGCCATCCTCGACTTCGTCAACGAGATTTTCATCTGAAGCGGATGGTGCATCCGAGTCGTCTTCAGTTTTGCGCCGCTTCGAAGCTCGGCCGACGAGCGTGGTGCCTTTGCTCTGTTCTTCCTCGGAATCGTATCCGCGCTCTTCGTCTTCACTGAGGTCAGCCTCGAGCCATTCGTTCCGCTTCCGAGTTGTCATGGTGGCAGAATTTTGGTGGCTGGTTTGGTCAGAGTTGCATCGCAGCGATTGGCGTTGGCCTCCATGTACTTTCGCGAGAGTCGGCGGCTGCTGCCGGTAAGGCTGTGAGCTAAACCTGATTGGGACGGTAGCGCTGCAGGGCTGGCCTTGCACCAACTGCAGGTGGAACACGAGCTTCAGCTGCCACCGTCGTATCATGCACTGCCGCCAACCACTCCGGCCTCTCCGCTCTGAGGTTTCCATCGCCAAGCACGCCGACAGGGAAATGTCTCGTCTAGCATCGGGTGCATGCGATTATGTGAGCAAGTGGACAGCTCATGCAGCACCCGAGTTGTCCAGTCATATAAACGGGAGCCTTCCTGCTATTATGTTCCAATGTAGCGTTCAACTTCTGGTTCTTGCGTCTCTCATACTGTAGTTCCAACACCACACCTCAAGTGTCATATTCTCCCTTACCCTGGGTCGACACACTCCAACACAATGGTTGCTCCGTGGAACCTTGTTTGGTCAACTCCGTCTCCTCAACCAGGTCCCCTTCCCTCGCAGGTAACCCGTTCATTTGTCTCGACGCCTAGCGGCAAACTCGAGCTATTGTATGCAGCACCTCCTCCCGAGTATACCGGCCCAGCGAAGACTTCGCTGTTCTTCGTCCATGGCGGGTTCGGCAGCGCAGCTGTATGGCTCGAGTTCATGTCATATCTTTCACAATCACATGATATTCCCTGCTATGCTGTGTCACTGAGAGGTCATGGCAATAGCTGGCGCCCCAATTTCTTCACGCTGGTTTACCTGACGGGCATTCGAGCGTTAGCGGATGACCTGGTCGCAGCAGTCCAGCACGTGCAGAGTCTTCAAGACACAGAAGTTGTGCTTGTGGGTCATTCGGGTGGCGGAGGCCTGTCCCAGTACGTGTTGAACGAGGGTTTGCTGAAGGCCAAAGGTTTGGCATTACTGGCGGCAACGCCTTGCTTCGGACGGTAAGAATTCCCAGAGAGACCCCGTGCCAGATTCTGCGTTAACGGAAAACATGCAGACTCGGAGTGTATTACAACTGGTACAAACTCGATCCCTGGTTCAGCGTTCGTATGCTATGGCATCTATGGCATCCGAAATCGCCTTTAGCTACTACGGACTTGGTCAAGGGGGCTTTCTTCTGCAAAGAGATGCCGATAGAGAATGTTCCAGAGTTCGAGAAGCACATGGCTCCGTACGAGAGCTTCATATGGCCGCTTGAGATGATGAAGAGAGATTTTGTCAATGTGAAAACTGTGCTCGGAAACATCAGAGACTGGAGCTCTGGAGAGCGTGTCCTAGTACTGGCAGGCGGTGAAGATAAGTTGATGGGTGTCAGACTCATGCAGCAGATGGCGAACACGTATCGTGCCGGGCACCTACAGTTTGCAATTGAGAAGGCCATCGATGTTAAGAGGAAAGATGGTGGAGAAGACTCGGAATTGACGGAGGCAGAACAGGGTGTGAGGTTCGGCATTGTAGAGGGAGCGGGCCATCACCTGCAGAATGATCTCCAGTGGAAGGATGGTGCTACGAAGCTGCTCGACTTCCATGAGCGGTTGTAAAGTCGATGACTATGCAACGACACGATGCTAGTATCTGGTGGATATGGAGCTTGAGGGTTTATGTTTTTGAAAGAAGTTATGTTGGATCTGTAAGATCACAGTCAGTAATTTTGCGTTTACGGCACGGTCTAGTTCTCACTAGGAGATGAATATCCAGGTTGTATCTCTCTCTAAAGCAGTTGAGGTAATATAGATATTGTAGTATACTCGCTCGAGTCAAACGTCTTGATGAATCCAGGATGGTGGAGGACACTAGCTGAAGTAACTGCTAAGCGAACGCAAACTTACCGACTGCGATGATACAGAGTCAATCAAATTGTGGGGTGGAAAAAACCGAGAGTTTTGCCAGATTAAGCTGCAAGGAAGTCGTAGGATTGACGATCTGGGAAATGGGTCGCGTTTGACTGTGATCATTTGGGTTGAATACTCAGGACATACCAGCAAAGATTGTGCCGCAATCTCTCAACGAGCTCTTCCATAGGAAGACACAGAGACAATATACAGTCGGAGTGTTCTAATCATGATGTATATCCTTCGTAAGAAGAACCAAATAGGAAATGCATGCGTGCAAGAAATATTTACAACCCTTCCGACAGCCGAGTCGATCAGTCCTCCGCCATCCACAGAGGTATCCCCTTCTCTGTCTAGTTCGCATCTCGAAAACACACTGGACACCCATCGCTCGGCTCTCGCCGCGCTTACTCCGTGTTCTGTGCCTTGACCTCGCCCTTCTTCAAACCCGGGTCTGTAAGGATGCCCTCAGCTTCCAGTCGCCGCCTGGCCTCCTCAAGCGCCCATGTCTGTATGCTGTGTACGCAGAAGGATCAGCATGTCTCTTCCACTCAACACAACCCACACAACATCCAAATCTTTCGCATCACTCCCCTGCACGCCCACCTTCCTACCTCTCACTCCTTCTCCACCGGCAACCCCCTTCTCCAAGCCCCAAAAAATACCAACATACCTCGTATCCGGCTTGTAACAGTACGCGACCGCGGCAAGTGCCAAACTGCCATAAAACCCCCAGTACCAGATGCCCTCCCAGCCCTCCTTCTCGCGCTGCTGGCCCGGCGGCACGCCCCAGAGCCAGCCGGTCGGCGGGTCGTAGTGGTCCTCGTGCGAGGGAGCGGAGCGTTGCGCTGTGGTTGTCGAGAGTGTGCGTGTAGTGGTGCGGGAAGATGACTGGACGGTGAGCGCTGCCAGGCGCGTGAGGGGGCGGAGAGGCGGCATTGCTGTCGTTGCTCTTGCCGTGCTGCGGTGGCACAATAGGATGAGGAGTGAAGAGGGTCGTGGGAGGAAGGGGTGGTTGTGTGGGCGGGTTGCTGGTTGTGTGCCTGGGGGTGTGGTCGAGGTTGGAGGTGACGAGGTCGGAAGGTGGAACGGAGGCTTGGCGCTCGAGCTTCAAGGCTGAAGGGGCTTCAAGAGTGCGTCCCCCCTCAGGCGATCAAAACAAGCGACTGCGGACACAAACAATTGAACGGGAAACCAGTTTCTTGTTCTTTGGTATCACGCATTGAGAAGATGTGCTAGAGAAGCGGCTTCTTCAATGGCGGACGTGTCTATCTACAGCTCTGTAGCGGCGTTCCTGCTGCGGAAGCCAGAGTCGTGACTCTCCTCCAATCAATATTTGATCCACGGATGGGAAT
Source organism: Botryosphaeria agaves (assembly GCA_022813555.1). Lineage (NCBI taxonomy): Eukaryota > Fungi > Ascomycota > Dothideomycetes > Botryosphaeriales > Botryosphaeriaceae > Botryosphaeria > Botryosphaeria agaves. The sequence continues at coordinate 7,075 of JAKLMF010000596.1, read as the reverse complement.
CCTGTACTAAAAGCGTACTTGTCTGTTCGGTAAGACGAAATCCAAACGCCCGGAGCCATGCGGCTCATGCACGCTAAACAGAAAATTGGGGATATCTTTCGTTCCATGAACAAAGCTCAATCTCCCACGCTGTACAATCTCTAACGTCGCGACGAGTGCCTCGTTCTCCTGTCATCCGAACTTGTGCTGCCTAAAGAAAAGCTTCAGCGACCGTTCGACCGAAGAGACAACTCACGCGGAAGACTCACTAGTACTGGTGGTGTAATCATACGACACCGAACTCCCCGTGTATTCACTCTTCCCCTGCCGTCTATTATCCAACTTCCTCTTGATCCCCAGCGCCGCCGCCAGCCCCGCCAATCCCGCCGCCACAGCCGTAACCCCGCCAAAACCACTGCTCTTCTTCGGCGGTGGCGGTCTCGACGGCCGGTCTCCATACCACCTCCTGCCGCCACCGCTGCCGCCGCCTCCACTGCCGTGGTGGTGGTACTCCTCAACATATTCCGTCTCAGTGCGTCGTCGGTTGTTCTTCTTGCCGCCACCGAAGAGGCCGATGGCGCCGCGGAAGCAGAAGTAGGCGCACAGGAGCAGGAGCAGGAGAATACCGAGGAGGACGCCGATGACGATGCCTGCGATGGCGCCGCCGCTGAGTCCGCCACTGGTTTGGGCTTGAGTGCCTGTCAGAGTTACGTTTGCGCCGGTTGCGACAGGCGTCTGGAACGGGACGGTTGTCGTGGGCGAGATCGTCGCCGTGATGACTACGAGCGTCCCGGTGGTAGGGCGCAGAGGCGCTGAGTAAGGCGTCGTGTAGCTGTTGATGTAGTTCTCGCTGCTGCCAGCGCCTGCGGCGGCGCATTGGTTGGCTGCGTAGCAGTACTGGCCGCTGGCGCAACAGATACTGCCGCAGGGAACCTCGTTCAAGGCGTAGTTGCATTGTGCTGGTGCCGCTGCTGCCGTTACTGTCGGTGGACAATATGAACTGGTCGTCGCGGCAACTCCATTCACGTAGGAGCTCACAACAGCCGTTTTCGTGACAAGGCCTGTCTCGACGTAGGTCGTTGTCCAGTACTGCCAGTAGCCACCTGCTGCTGCCGTGACGACTGATGCGGCACCGCATTGTGCTTGGTCCTTGGCATCAGTGTAGCATACTTGGTCCGCTGCGCAGCACAGCCGCCCTTCCCAGCCGCAAGGATTGGCACATCGGCGGGCTAGGGTGCTATTCTGAAGCTCTGTGGCATCAGTGTCGAGGACTCGCGGGTATGGCTTCGCATTCGTCGGTTGCGAGGCGGTGAGGATGAGAGCGACGGTGTAGAGAAGCGCGGAGGGCGCTTTTAGGAGACGCATCGTGGGCGCGGTGCCCAGACTGGACGAGGATTGCGCTTGATTGCTCGTGGAGAGCTCGTGGTCGTGTGCGAAGCTTGGTTTCGGTCGGCGTGGGGGAGGAATGCTGCCCCGCTCCCGTCTGCCTTTCTCCACGAGACGGTGGATTGTGTGGTAGCGAGAGCCAGAAAGTCAGTAAAAATGAACGTCGAGGCAAACCGCAGATGCAGATGACAAGGAGATGCAGAATCGATGTATGGGCATGCGTGCGGGATGATTTTTGGTTTATTGTCCTATACCAGCCTCCCCAACCACCTGCTATCACACGTAGGGCTGCCGACTAGTGTATGCAGAGGCTGGACCGATGACGAATCGACCGCCTAGTTTTCAGAACAAGATAGAGAGCGTCGATGCAGCGTGTTCAATTGCACTGATAGAGACTAGAAGGTGCTGAGGACAATTCTGTCTCAAACTCCTCGTGGAGGTGTTTACGTGAGTTCATCGCTACAGCGACGGCCGCTAATCCCTGGCGCTGTACGAGCCCGTTCACCGCCTGCGGACAGGGAAAGGGCAGCATGCCGTCGCCAGGACATGCGTTCATCGTTCCTATTGATTTCCGCCGAGAGGTGCTGAAGGACATAATCTGCCTGGCCTGTTTCAGTGCCACCGGAAGCCCATCAATCACACAGGGTACCATCTTGGATGCTCGAATTGATCAATGCCACATCAGAGATGAGTTCCACTGTTGCATGAAACATTAAGACTAGATTACATATTACAAGCTGTACAATCAAAACACCGCCAAATGCTTTTCCAGCGCTCATGTACCATCAGACGAACCAAATCACATCCAAGAGTCTGCACCTACTTGATAGGGGTATAACAACAGGTTTCTCCAACCCAATCCAAGCAAGAGCGCCCGTCTCAATGTCGTCGCTGCACCTTCCGCGGGACACCACTACCCCGAGAAAGTAGAAGTCACAGTCCCCCTCCTCCTTCGTTCTTTCTCCCTCTCCTTCCCCTTGCCCTTCTCCTTCTCGCGCACACTCTTCGACCAATCTTCCCACTCCACAGCAATCTCCGTAAGCACGTTCCCCATGACCGTCGCGCTGGCCATCAATCCATGCCCCTCCCCCTCCAGAATTCTCACCTCACACTGACGCATCGTGCGTCCAAGCCACTTGACATTCTCCACCGGCACGCGCGTGTCCCGGCTGCCGTGGTGAATCACGACCGCGCGATTGATGTCGACGTACCGGAACCCGATATCTCGCGTGCGCTCCAGGCACACGAGCAAGTCAACCGTTGGATTCGCATTCGTGGTTGCGAGATCCCAGATCGCGAGCGTGAGACGGCTGTCGTAGAGCCGGCGTCGTTCTTGGTCGAGCTGTGGTATCGAGCCTACGCTGCGGGGCGTCCCTGCACTCTGGTTGTTCGGGTTTGTTTTGTGGGCGAGGGAGAGCACGCTGCCGTTTGGCAGGGCTTGCTGGTCCATAAGCATGATAGATTCGCGCCGGGTGTTCTGAGGCCGCACAGGCTGAGCGGAGAATGTTGTTGATCGAACTTGCGATGTTTCTTTACCACCTCCTATCTTCCACTTGCTTGTTTTTGTGCCCGTGGCCGGAGTGCCCATCCAGGCGGAGTTTGCCACTTTCAAGAAGGGTATTGGGAGGATGCGCAAGAAGCGCTGCGATTTTGGTAATTGTCCGCTCGGAGGTAGATCTTGCTGCAAACCAATTGTCGACATCTGAGACGGCGGTATCCAGGGCGCCAGAAGATGCACACGGCCGCGAATCCTTTGAGGCAGGCGTAGCGCTGTAGCGAGGGCATATATCGCGCCTGCGGAATGAGCCATGATGGAGAACTTGCTGACACCGAGGTGTTTGCAGATTGCGGAGACGTCGTCTGGATACACTCAGTAATGATTCGAAGGTCCTCAGGATATGATCTTACCAGCCCAAGTGAGAGGCGTCCCCACCGGATCAACCTGGCCTTCACCCACGCCTGGCCGATCCGGTGTGATCAGCCTCAGTTTCAGAGTCATGGCGAGTTCATCATAGAAGGCCGTGACGTATCTTGTCAAACCCATACCGACGCAACAGAAAACAGCGTAGCCTCGGGGATCGCCCACCTCCGAGAACGAGATAATACGACCGGTCTGAGGATGCGGGATTTTCTGCGAGAGGCGCGGCGCGTGCACAAAAGCGTACACCTCTCGATCAACCGAGCGAATACTTGACGGTCTTTCCTCGACGACTATTTCCGGTACCTGCGCTGCTTTCGCCTGTTGTTCGACAATGCGCATGTTATGCCTCTGCTCCGCCTTTAGCGGGAGATCCGGATGCGACCACCTCTTCATTTTGGAAGAGTTGGCACGATTAGGCACAGAGGGCTCGGGAGCTGTCATAGGAGCTAGTTTCCGCACGGCTTCATCCAGTGAGTTATGAGGCGGCGAGGGAAGCTCACTGCTTGGCGCTCTACTCGAACCATTCCCAGCCAACGAAGACCGTCGAGGAGGTGTTGCGTCCAGAAGCAGCGAATGCCTAAATGCAGAGGCGACAGATGACCGATTAGCAACAACGGCCGAATTTGACCTCATCACCGTTCCGCTGGAAATCATCGATCCTCTACTGCTTGGTGCATCGAGGCGATCCAAGGTCTGCATGACAAGTGGATAGTTTATCGGCAATGGGATTGCGCCTTCCTGTGGCGTCCATGGCCCATCGCCGTTCGACGACTTCACATCACCGTTGGTCATATTGCTAAGAGGGGAGTTTGCACCAAACAGCCGTGCTGCTCCGTCTCCATCGATGCCTAAAACTCTATGCGCCTTCGAAGTGGTGCGCCTGATGGGAGCCAGATCATGACTTGAATCGCTTGAAGCATGGGAGAATGATGGCCGCTCGGCAGGGCCAATGTCCGGTTTCATGATATCATAATCCAGATAGGTTGACGTGTTGTGGAAAGACATACTGTCCCTGATTCTTTTCTGCGCCTTGAGCTCCCTGATTCGTCTGGTTACCTCGTTCTCCTCTTCATCTTCACTCTTGATGGCAGTGGTTGGCGTTGTTTTGGGCTCCCTCTCTTCTCTTACAGTTTCGGTCCTACTAGAACTTTGTCGGCTGTAACTGCTGGAGTGGCGTGAATGCAGCGCAAACTGTGGAGGGCTATCCTGGTGCCGGAGTGACGATTTTCGCACGGGAACTCTGCCAGCTTTGACCGGGCTACCCATCTCAAGATCGATTGTGCGTTTACCCACACTGATTGGGCTGTCGGGTCCCTTGTACAAGTTTCCCAGTCGCGACGGTCCGGCGAATGGAGACTCCTCACGAGCAGCGCTCTGCAATCGATGTGGTCTCATTGATCTTGGCGACTGTGACGCGAATCCTGAAGCTGGCGAATGGTCCGATCCGCTAGCCACATCGGCTGACATGCCGCTGAGATCCTTCTCTTTGCCCTTAACGCGCTCCTGCGAAGTCATCAAACTCAGACTCCTATGTTTCCCAGCATTCCTCTTGATATTCAAGGATTCTATAGACTGTTTCGGCATCAAATTATCGTTGTTGATGTTCGTTACAGCCTTCGCGTTCTCGTCCCACGCCCTTGTGGAAACCAACGAAGTCGTGCTTCTTGTACCAGCCCGAAGATAACTTTTCAGAGGATGCTCGCTCTTCGACGAGTTTGACACGGAGAGCCCTGACGGCCGTCTGGAAGTCCGCACGACTGGAGGTTCAGCAGCATCGTCTGAAGCTGTGTAGTCCTCAGCGCTAAAGTACCGCTTGGCTGCATCACGCCTCACATCAAAGAAGGTGCCGTTGATCTCCCACCGATTGCTGTCCAGTGACGCCTTGTTCGCCGCAGATCTCGCGATCGGAGGTGGACTCGCTGTGCGAATGTTAGGTGAATCATCGAAGCAGTCGTTCGTCGGGACCGAGATAGCGGCAAGGGAGTCGATCAGTGAAGAGATGACTTCCGGAGACGCAGGCTTGTTTCGTACGGTGTTGGCCGAGCGCTTCCTCGCTCGCTGTTCTGTTGAAAGGTGCAGTGATCGAAGTCGGCGCAACGAACGCGCTGGTGGAAGCGTGGGAATAGGCGGGACTGGAGGTTGAGCATCCACATCTCTTTCTTCAGCATCGTCGCGCGATGCATCCAACCAGATGCGCTTCATTGTGAAGCCAGGCCCTCTGGTGTGGTACCGACAGCCAACGCTACGCTTGACATCTAGACATAGTTACTCAAGGTTCGCGGGTCACGCAGGCCGGTCCAAGGGCTGCGCATCGACAGGATCACGGTGTTGAATGTAAGCCGGAATGCTCTTGTATGCAGAGATGAGGATGCTACAAACGAGACGGAGAGCCTCATTCAGCTGCGAACGCACTGGCACTAGAGTAATAGTCTCCGTCGCGATGGTCGATCGGCGCATGCAAAGCCCGGACTAACCTCCAATGCCACGCCGATAAGCGGGGAGTCCGGGATGGAAGCGAAAGGGGGCCGGGGCGCCTTAAGATGCACCTGCAGACGCTTATTCACGCGGCTGGTCGTGTGCATCAGGAGTTCGTCGTATTCCTGGCCATGCAGAGAGGAGTGCGGCAGCCACGGGGATGGTGGAGGGAGACTGCACGCAGTTTTGAGGTGCGTCGTAGACGGCTATCTATCATGTATGACATATTACAATGGCGCGACCACCTCGACCAGGCGCACCTAGTTACCGCGTCTTCGGACGCGCTGTGTGGAACCAACTTGCGCCATCAGTATCGATCGACTTGGGCAAGGCTGAACCGCTTCTAAGAGGCAGATGCGGCAAGGTAATGGCTTGGTTCTGAGGTGTAGGTTGTTCGTGCATTCCACCCCATCTCGAGCCCCGGCGCGAATCCCAGTGCTGACACGTCATGTCCTGTGCCCTGCTTGTTGCGTGTGAACGGCCAAGTTTACGCGTCCCCACATCGCAGTCATCCTTAAACGCGCATCCGCCGCGAAACTGCGCATTATCGACTGTCTAACTGTGCGTCGAGATGGGCTCCATAATCTCACTCCCGCTTCCTCTCCTCTCCGCATTCGCTCTCCCTGTCATCTCCAGCTGGTCCACGCAGCTTAACCTCGCCTTCTTCTACATGACATGGTTGACGCTGGTCCTGTCGCATGGCTACCTGAACGTTGAGATCTACGGGCTCCTGTTCGTCCGCACCCTCCTCTATATACTGCCGAGCCTCGTTTCATTGGCACTCGACACCGCTTTACCGAGCCTGGTTGCCAACATCAAAGCTCAAGGAAATGTCGCGCTACCATCCCGGGACGGTCGGAGGAAGGTTATGAGTGTAATGGCGCTGTCAACATTCAATGTATTGTTGGGAGTAGCGTTGCAGGCGGGGCTCGAAATGCTTCTTACGGAGGGTTTGAACATGCGTAGTGCGTTAGTAGTTGGGAAAGGCATTCCGCTGCCGTGGGGTGCCGCTATGGACCTGCTGAAGGGACTTGTCCTGAGAGGCGTAAGCGCGCCGTATCCTTGCACGTGACTGATCAGCAGGTCTGATACTGCGACAGGTGCTCCAGTACTACATCCATCGATACGTCCTTCATGCGAACAATTCGCCTGTTGCGCGTATGCATCAGCGCTGGCACCACTCCATCCGAGCCCCATACTCCTTCGTTGCCAATTATGACCATCCAGTTGCGTGGGTTTTAGGCCACTGGATTCCTATGCATCTGCCGGCGATTCTCTTCCGCTTCCATGTTCTGACGTTCTACCTGATGCTAG
>JAKLMF010000595.1:0-12792 GCA_022813555.1 Botryosphaeria agaves | reverse complement strand
GTCACGGATACATTGGGACACCGCTGTTAAAGGCGGCGGCCGCGGGGGGCGTCATGGAAAAAGAGATCGAGAAGGTCCCAATGAGACGGCTCGGCGAAATGGAGGAGATTGCGGACTCGATCGTCTTCCTTGCTTCGCCTATGAGCAGTTTCATGACTGGCGCCGGCCTGATAGTCGACGGGTACGTGATTCTGCGATCGGATCTGGAAAGAAACATGCATACTGACCTTCAAAACAAGTGGATATACTTGTCAGTAATATGGCAACGGACTGGAGGAGCTGTTACAAACAAGACCCAGCGAGACGTTTCCAGTACTAGGTTTCGTGTAAGGCTACATACTACGTAGATGGGGTTATCACTTTATATCGACATCTCTGCACTCAACGCTGTCACATGTCAACAAGCGAGATGGAAAAATATAGAACCGGGAATTGTTTTTCAAGAAAAGTCGTGACGGCCAGAACAGTGCATACCACACGCCAAACTATGTACAGATGCAAACTTCCCTTACAACATAGCCTGTTCCTGGCTAGGCGGGCTAGACGCCTTTCTTCCCGAAAAGTCGATACCACCCTGCGCGTTCACCGTCCCCGACTTCGTCAACAGCTTTCTCCTCTTGCCCCGACTAAGCGGCTCGTCGTCATCCTCATTTCTGATGTAGTATGCCCAGTCGGCAGTAGGATCTAGCTCCGTCTGGCTATACCCATTGCCCAGCCAAGCAAATCGGTTCCCACTGTACTTGACTTCCCAGTCTTCCATTCGGAGTTCCGACAACGCCTCGATGTAGTGCAGCGTGCTGCCAGGCCAGAGAGCGGTAACGCGGCCTTCTACGGAACCGGCTTTGTACCATGAGCGGCACGGGTCGATCCACACGGTGCGTTGCATGAACCACTCCTTTTGTGCAACGAAGTCTGCCACCGCTTCGGGACGTGGAGCGAAGGCGCTGATATTGTGGGTTTGGTAGCGGTCGATGAGTTTGCACATGTAATCGGCTTGGCATTCTGTGCAAGATGATCAGTCAGCGACACGCTTCGTGAGAACGGAAATGGACGGATACATACCGATCGCAGAGAGCACAGGTCCGTTTCCAATCGGGCAATTTGGACCCAAGAAGATCAAATAGTTCGGGAAGCCTGCTGCCGCAAGGCCGAAGTAGGAGTGCGCCTCCTTGGCCCACTCATCCTGCAAGTTTCTGCCATCCGGCCCGACAATGGGAAAGCGCGGCTTGAAGCTGGTATTGAAACCGGTTGCGCAGATGAGCACATCGACAGGGTACTCCTTGCCGTCATCACAGACTGGGCCTCTCTCGGAGATACTCTTGATTTCGCCGTACGCTACAGTCACGTTGTCCTTTCCTAGGGATTCGAGATAGCCCACGCCAGGTGTCAATCTCCTGCAGCCGACAGACCAAGGCGGAATGAGCTTCTCCTCGAGGTACGGGTTCTGCAGTTTCTCGATCATCTTACCCTTCATGTACTCATGCGTGTCAGTGTTCGTTTTGGTGTTCCTGAGAAAGATACCGAACTGGCCGTTGAGTCCTCGCTCGATGTTCTTGCGGTACTCGGTGAGGACACCGGGCTTCGTGGCAAAGTCCAACTTCTCCTGCGCGCTAAACACGTGCTGCTCAAGACCTTGTACGGGAGATACCCATGTTGGTTCTCGGATGAAGGTCGTACAGTGAGAAACGATCGGTTGTATAGTCGGTAGCACTTGGATGCCGGAAGAGCTGGGAGGCATCAGCAAATGCAGTCAGGAGACCAAGACATAGTACATACCCGTTACCGATCAGACCTACATGCCTCCCTTCTAACCTGACATTGTCATCCCAGTTCGCGGTGTGTAGAAGCGTTCCCTTGTAGTTTTCTAGGCCGGGAATTGCAGGCCATTGCCAGTTGTTGAGGATGCCGCCTGCATTTACCAGAATGTCGCACCAGTCTTCAACCTGTGATCCGTCCTCAAGGTTCAGAATTTTGACGTCGTAGCCGCCCTTTTGCGCGTTCCAGTACGCGCCGTCCACTTGATGGCGAGTCTTGACATAGTGATGGAGATGGTGTTTGCGTGCAAAGGTGTCGAAGTAATGGAAGATCTCCTTGCTGCTGGCGTATGTGGCTGACCAATCGACTTTTGGCTCAAAAGACCAGGTGTAGTTGTGTGCTGGAACGTCACAAGCGCATCTTGGGATGGTCAGCATCGACCATGTAGACAGAAACACAGCGCTTGTATATCAGGACGACAAGTGATGGTCCACGAAACAAGCACTCGCTTACCCTGGATACCTGTTCTCAAACCATGTGCCTGACACCTCCTGGTTCTTCTCGTAGATTTGCAGGGTAAGATTCGAGAAATGCCGCTGCAGCTTGTATGCTAGAAGAAGGCCAGAAGCACCAGCACCAACACACACTACTCGCACTTGTCGTTCTGAATGTATTGGACCACCAAGTCGACGCTTTGCATCGGTCTCAGGGTTGCCAGCACTAGGCAAGATGAAATCGGCCATTGCCGAAGGGTAGAGGGAAGGGATTGAGAACTTGAAGTGGAAACTAGAGTGGGAGAATAAAGACAACAAGACAATGAGAATTGCAGCCTTTCCGTAGTCTTCTTATGGAGGGTGCTGCTTGATATACTCCACGTCCAGGATCACCACTCCCGACACTGCGCGCTTGAGCCGCCGAGTCATGCTGGCGACCGTAACGGGCCAGATCGAGTTCATGGACTGGACGGAAATGTGGGGGAGTGAAAGGTCGAGTCAGGCGCCGGCTGCCAAACGCCAGTCAGCGAGTCGTGCCGACATGATGGTTGTCGAGAGGCGGGATCAGCCAAGAATCTACCACCAGTAGAGCCCCTTCCAGCCACCGGCTAACCTCATCCCTTTCCGTGCGTACTCGACCGAATCTTTGCAGGTGTTGCACACGCCAGCCGTGCAAGTCAGGCACGCTCCGGCGGAGGGCAATGTGCAATAATGGATGCATTTCCTATTCACTGCTGACACTATCTGCCCCGTTCCAACTCAAGGGGCACAAAATTCCAGATAGAAACTCAAGGCGGTAGGAAATTGCGCTGTACGGCTGAACGTACGAAATCCAAGACTTCAGCAACTTCTTGCTACATTTTTACGAAACTAGAAGACAACCGCTTGTCTCTTCGTAGTCTTCCCGGCGTGCATCTGCGCCACCATGTCTGGCACATCCTCTATACTCCGGTGGTCTACCTCGGGCAGGATGTCGTGCTGCCCGATGAAGTCTACGGCCTTCTTCATCCGTTGTGGAATGCTTGTGCTGTCTGCCTTGATGCGATACCGTCCGAGCGTCAGGTCGAGTGCAGACACGGGGAGGTCGTTCTTCGGAATACCGATGACCATCAAGAGGCCGCCAACTCTCAATATAGGGATGGCTCCCTTATACGCTGCGTCCGCGTTGCTGAAAACTGCTGCAGCGTGTACGCCACCCTTCGTAAGCCCCTTCAGCTCCTCGACATACTTTGTGCTCTTCAGCGAGTTGTAGACTGCATCGGCGCCCATCTTCTTAGCGATATCGAGAGTGGCATCGTTGACGTCGATGCCAACAACTCTCAGACCCATGGCGTGTGCAAACTGGACAGCGAATTGTCCCAGGCCACCGCAACCGACAACAGCCAGCCATTGGCCCGGCTTCAGTTCGCAGCTGTCCACAGCATGGAAGGCTTTGAAAGTCAGCGTCATTCTGGTAGACAAACTTCCTAACACCCCGCACATACCTGTGATCCCAGCGCAGAAGATTGGCGCGCACCGCGTAATGTCCAGATTCTTTGGCAAAACGACCGCATTCTGCCAGTCGACAGTAGCGTACTCTGCGAAAAAGCCATCCGTCGTAAACCCGTGGAGGAGCTGCTTTCCCGTAACACACTGCATGTTGTGAACCATGCAGTTCTCACACTCGAAGCAGCATCCATCAATGTAAAGGAATCCGATGGCATCTCCAACTTTGAAGCCTTTATCCTCGGCGCTTGGATGGATCTTCTCGATGTAGCCCACTCCCTCATGACCGAGCGTCACCGGCGTGTCCGTTTGAGGCCGTAGCTCCGCCATGAGGTCTGAATGACACAAAGAAGCCGATTTGATCTTAACTAGGAACTGGCCTTCGCCAGCCTCAGGTACCGGGACATCGTTCAAAACGACTTTCTGGGTTTTCTTCTCGTCCCACTGCGTCAGTTACAGGCACTGGGAGACGTGAGCAACTGGTCACGTACGTTGTCCCATTGTGCCGCCTTCATCTCTGCTGTTCTTGAAAGAAAGATGATATACAGGGTGATGCAGCCAGATACGTCGCGAACACGGTCCCGGCGGAACAGAATGGGCGAGATGCGGTATAAGCATAGTGTCAGCGTGACAGTCGGTGTATACCGTCTCAAGCCGAGTCAGTGATTGATCGGTGGCTATCCTTCTGGAGTCAGGAATGGTGAGCTGCAAGCAAAGGTGCCGAACCCCTCCCAGCGGAAAATGCTCGCCGACAGGCTCTGATAATGTACAGTCTGGCAGCACCAGATGCCTTGGTCGGAGAAGCGTTCAAACCCGATCTCGGCGAGCAGAATGTCTTTGTGGAAACAGCGAGATAGTTAGCCGGCTGCCACACGATATGAGAGCACGTCTGGGCGTTTGGTGATGTTAGCAAAGCGGGTTGGTGGTGGTGAGAGCTTCTGGGTATGACTCGCACATCTCAGCGAGTCATTGGGATGCGAGTCGCGCATGCGGAAAAGCATTGGCGACTTTCGTAGGGGACAGCCTGAACTCTGCAGGACTGCGTTCACTCACCTCGGCGAGCCCGTCAGCTACCAGCGCGACACTCGTGCGCGTTTGAACCAGCCTGCCATGGACCGATCAATGTTCGCAAACTTCGGCCGAAGTAAACACACAGCAGCTCTTCAGCATCAGCATTGCAAACTGCTGCCAGCTCCTCTCAAAGCCCGACTCGAACAACCACGCTACCCGCCGTCATGACCGTTGCAATGGACGACAACCCAGCATTCACCCGCATTCCACCCTGGGTGAAGGCAAAGCTATCGCCCAAAGCCATTGAGCTTATTCAGAAGGTTCATGACTGGGTGGAGACTGAATGTATTCCTGCAGAGCCGATTGTGAAGGCTCAGTTGGCAAAGAGCCGGTGGAAGACACCTGACTTGATACGTGAACTGAGGAAGAAGGCCAAAGCTAGAGGGCTGTTTAACTTGTTTCTACCGAAGTCCTTCGTCGAGAGTCCTGGTCTCACGAACCTGGAGTATGCCTGCTGCGCGGAGATTATGGGGAGATGTTACTGGGCTGCACAGGTGAATCCTTCTTTCAGTCATCTCTGCTATGGAGGAACTTGACTCACCGGCCACAGACGATGAACTGCCACGCCCCTGAAACCGGCAATATTGAGCTCCTTGCCAAGTATTGCACACCCGAACAAAAGCAAAAGTGGCTCAAGCCGCTCATGGACGGCGATATGTCCTCTGCATACAGTATGACCGAACCTGACCGCGCCTCGTCCGATGCAACCCAGATCGGGTGCAGCATACGGCGTGAAGGGTCCGAACTTGTCATCAACGGCCGCAAGCTCTACGGCAACGCCCAGTACAATGAGGACATGAAGATCTACATCTTGATGGGTTGCTCTGACCCCGACAACCCCAATCCATGGAAGCGTCACTCCACCATCATCGTGCCCTCCGATTCGCCGGGTCTGACACAGACGCGCAATCTCACGATCATGGGCTACGACCACGCACCGGAAGGACACGGCGAGTACGTGTACGACAACGTGCGGGTGCCAACCGAGAACATCATTCTCGGCGAAGGTCGCGCCTTCGAGATTGCTCAAGGCCGGCTCGGACCAGGACGTATCCACCACTGCATGCGGCTGGTCGGGCAAGCAGAGCGTGCCTACGAGCTGGCGCTGATCCGCTGCACCGAGCTCAAAAAGCGACCCCGTGGGAAGCTGATCGGCCAGTTCGACAGCAACATCGAGCGCATCGCGAGCATGCGGCTGGAGCTCGACGCCATGCGCCTCGTTGTTCTGAACGCGGCGGACACGATGGACCAATTCGGCAACAAAGCCGGCAGGTACGCGATTGCGCAGAGCAAGATCCTGGTGCCGAAGGCGGTCGCGAACATCATCGATGAGTGCATGCAGATGTATGGTGGCCAGGGATTGACGCAGCATACGCCGCTGCCGGAGATGTGGACGTACGCCCGATTTGTGAGGGTTGCCGATGGGCCGGATGCGGCACATCGGCATCAGGTTGGGAGGGATCAGATGAAGAGTGCGGAAGATTTCAGGAAACGGCACGAACGTTACAGGAAGAGATACAGCGAGATCGCAAAGGAGTGGGGTATGGGACATCAGCAGTTTGAGAGACATCCGGAGGATACTCTGTAGTTTAACCCATGTTAATTGAAATTGCAACGTATGAATTCGATGCTTACTGTCTGGCGTTCGGTCACGCTGGTGCGTAACAGTTCTAACTCTGGTTGCCAGTCATTAGGAAGACGACGGCTTGACCAGATCGTGTGGTTGAAGGGCGCGAGAACGCATAGATATTGGTTTTTCGTGTCAATGCTCTCCCTACGCTTCATGGAATAATCTTTGCCTTCCTAAACCTCTCAAAAGCCTTCCACCACGCGCCTTTCGCATCTGTCTCCTCAACAGAATCACCCCAAGCCTCATGACATTTCCGCATATCCAACTGCCGATCAAAGTCGAACATAGTCATAATGAAATACGGGAATCCTCCAAAACTCCGATCGTTCCCTACTCGTCCCGTCTGCAGCCCATGCTCGTTCTCCAGCTTCTTCCACTCCTCAACATGCTCGCTCACATAGTCTCCCGGCTGCGGCCCACTTCCTCCGTCAGGCGGCCCGACCCCTTTCAATCCAAAGAACTCGCAGATGATGGGCCATTTGTCGCTCCAGGAAGAGGGTTTGGCGGAGTCCGCAGTATTGAAGGCCTGTCCGCCGCCACAAGTTGAGGGGTGCAAGCTGGCATGGATGCAGAATCGAGCGATGATGTCTTGGGAGCTGTCATTGGACAGGATGGAGTAGGATTTGGAGGTTCCGGGGAAGGGAACGGTGCCGCCGGGATTGAGAGAGGCGAAGAGGGAAAGATAGAGGGCGAGGGCCTGGGCGAGGCAGTAGACGTTGTTGTTGGGAACAAAGCCCACAACGACCTAACAGGGGTAAGTGAATGTCGCTGGTGGAGGGGTTACAGTGAGTGCGCTCGGAGAGGATTGGCACGTACGTCTGGCCGTACTTCGCACCATGTCCACTGCCTGTTCGCGGAGAGGGAATTGAGATGGTCTATCTGATTGTAGTAGAACATCTCTGAGGCGGCAGGCTCTGGGATGCGTGGGAGCGACTCAGACAACGGAAGAGAGTCGGCGAATGGGAATCCTTCTATTAAATGCACGCCATAGGCCTGGGTTCGCTGTAAGCGCTGTGCCCACACATGGAACACCAAGACCACGGAGGTGGCACCTTTGTACCGGTAGGCAGGACGACGAATTTGAGATTTTTGGAAAGATCATCTACCGCCGTAATTGCGCGATTCAAGAGCTCAACATTTGTGGCGATTTCTTTCTGAGCATTGTTAGTAGAGCTAGGAGTGTTAAACTCGATGCATGCCCCTGTCATACTTTGGGATCGGGATCCATGATATATGCTGTAAGGCATTTTAGCATTGAAGCTCACAGACGCAAGCTATCTGGTCTCCTACCGAAGAAGTATACGTGCGAAACAGTCTCCACATCCTTGATCCTGCTTCTCATCTCTTCCTCAAGACCCTTGAGGCCGTTGCTGGTCAGTAAATCCAGACCGCTCACGACCTGCAGCTTCTCGCTTTGGGGCCATTGGGCGACTTCAGGAGGAAGCGGCCTATTCGTGAGCGCCGTGACCTTGGAGAACGTGTCTTGGTGGGGGTAACCCTCCAACAGTGCCTTCGTGATGGCCCATCCTGTGATACCGCTTGCGCCAAAGATGAGCGCGTGATGCCCGGTCATCGTGTGACGAAATTGGCAAGAATAGCAGCAAGAGAGAGGTTGAACAGAGAGCTAGAGACGCAGGCCGGGAGAGTGGAGATTATATGGACATGATAGACACCCTACCGTATTCTCATAAGCTGGGGGACGAGCCCCCACACTTGGCTAGATTCGAGGATACATGCTGTTCCATTCCAGCCGCCTGGATTGCCCGCCGCGATACATGCGAGGTGGATCTTGGGCAGAGGTACGGAGAAGCGTGATGGCTTCCGTACTGGATGGCCTCTGTGCTGGATGATGTTGTCCGGGATCGCGAAGCGAGAGCGGGCACATCATGAACGGTCCTCCACTAGCAAACAAGTAACTTATTGGTCACCTCAGCTAAAGCGCCATCCATAACTGGGGTTCTTGGTAAAATTTCATCTTTACTACGAGACTAAAAAATTCTTGCTACCTGATCTTCCTTGTAAACAAAGTGCAGCTAGGATGTCCTCTCCAATGTCATCTATAACGGACTCAGCTACACTGAGAATTCGAACTTGTTGATTGCAATCCAGTCGGCTCTAAGCTATGGAGGACATATAGGCTGTATATCATACCTAAGCAGACGGAGTGTTAGAACCAGGGTTACCCCCAGCCATTCCGTCGCTTCCAACGATGCGTTCAAGTCCTCCAGGCAGGTTTCCTCTTCTCAAAGAAGGCTGCAATCCCCTCCTTCGCGTCCTCTGCCCTAGCATGCAGCGCCATAACCCGTCCAGTCCAACTAACCGCATCCTCATATCCATCCCCACCACTCTTCGTCCCGGCGCCGGTCATGCCAACCTGCGTCCAGAACGCCCACTTGCCCAGTGCAGCCGGCTGCCCAGCCGTGTTCTCAGCAAGCTGCCTCAACACATTCTCCACTCTTCTTTCCAGTGCTCTACTGGCAGTAGGTATGTCCTCGTCCTGCAAGCTGCCATCAGCTTTGACGGCTTTGGCATCTGTCTCGGGAATAGAGACGACGTCCACAGCGCCGTTCAGCTGGTCTGCTCGCACTGGCTCGGCCATTGCGAGCATGCGGTATGCTTGGCCGGGATGCATGCGGCGGGATACGGCTGTGGAGGGAGATGTGCAGGGGAGACCGATTGAGGTGCCAGGAAGCCGGAACGGAGTGGATGCGAGGGCGATGGGGAAGTCGGTTGTGAGGGCCAGTTGAGCACCGGCTGCAGTCGCGAGACCTGTAAGTCTGTTGCATCAGCGGATGGTCGAGGAATGCTAGGAAATGGAGGTCTGTACCCTGAACAGCACCCACCACAGGCGCAGGACTCCTCCTGATCAGCCCCATGACCTCGGCGCATACTTCGAACGTCTCCTTGACCTCATCGTGGCTCAAACTCTTCAGTTCACCCAAGTCGTGACCCGAGCAGAAAACTGGTCCTTCGCTCCGTAGAACCAGAACGTTGGGTAAATCTTTCCGCTCGCGGCGCCAGACATCACCGTTGAGGAGCCATGCATACTCCTCATCGTCGCGCTCTAGATTATCAATGACATGAGGCTTGAACGGCGGTAATATGTGCAAGCGTCCGGAGGGGGACGTGTTGAGGGCGAGGAGCTGATCGCGGAGGGAGCGGAGCACGGAGAGGGACAGGGCGTTGCGGCGAGAGGGATTATTAAGGTGGAGGTATGCAGCGCGAGGGGGGAGGCGGGGAAGGCCCATGGTTGTGGCGGTCTGTCCTATGTAGCATTGTGCGTCTGTTTGATGTAAGACATTGCGAAGACTTGCGGCGGCTGCTCACTGGTGGATAGGGATGTTTGAGGTTTTTGTGGGAAGCGGGGCTTCTTCCCGCGGAGGGGACGAGGGGGTCAGCTGGTTCTTGACAACATATGTATTCTCGCTAAAACAATCATTGGTAATTCGTGAAAATCAGCGAGGGAACACTCGTCTGATTTATAGAGTTTAAGTGTTATGTGTAAGGAGCACATGCATATAGTTAGTGCCTGCTACGTTCAATACCAGTTGTGCTTGAACTCTGTAATGAACATGGCCTGCCATCCACATGCACCATCGTACCAAAAAGGTACCAGTTCAAGCACAACTGGTACTGGACGTAGCAGGCACTAACTACATGCATGTGCTCCTTACATTATGTCTTTTCTTTAATACCTTGATAATTACAAGAGTTAACTTATAAGTAGTGCATAACTCAAATTATTGTATTGATTACTATTAAGCAAGCTATTAAGAACTACTATATAAATTCTTACCACTATAGAATTTATATTTGAAAATTTCTAATGTAAGTGAAATTTTGGAAAATTTTATATAAGGGTTTTATATTAATTTTTAGCGTTAAGTAAGACTCGAGGCTTGTGCGGATTTCAAAGTGCACGTGGGAAAGATACAGATGTCGAATAGAAGCGCATCGGCTGTGTTCAGTACGATACTGCATGACAAAAGATGCTGTTTGACCATGTTGACGAACCGTGTCCCTGCGACCTGAGTGAGTGCACTACTGTGGCAGAGCGGATTTGTTGCGCTGCACGTGCTTTCCACTTCGAAACATCTGAGTTGCGTCGGAGTGTAAAAGGTGAACAGGACCTACTGAGATCGTGGCTCCAGAGCTGTGATCCCTAGGGCGTCCACAGAACCTGGGTCTATGATAAGCCGATACGAATTCTCAGGAAGCTCTAACGCAAACAATATAAGTTACAAGCGGTCTTATCGGAAGGCGTGCAGAGTTTCACGTGTCAAGTACCGCAACGCTTCCATTACCCTGCCTGGCAATGCGCACGCACAGCTAGTTTCTTCTCTCATTCGCAGCACACTGAACCCTCGGCTGGACGCCAACTACGGAGGACATTCTATTCGTACTTCGTTACAAGAGCAACAACAACGAAGATCCAAACACTACCTGATCAGGTTGGGATCTCAAGTAGACAGAGGATGCGGAGGACACTCTGGCTGGAGGGAGCGACACAGCGAACGCAAAGTGTGACAAAGCTAATCATGACTGCAGCTCTCCCTCGCCGTCTGCTGGGAGTGATGGAAGCGACTTTTGCAAACTCCATGTTATCGATACCTTAGTCGATAAAACGTTCTGAGGCGGCCGAACGCCTGGTGTAGATGCATCACCCGTCGTTCTTACAGCATCGGCTTCACACTCAGTCACTATCAGAGCATAGCGCGGCTGACGGAAGTCAAGAAGAAGGAGTACAGCCGAGGCGCATGGGAGGCGCACCGAACTAACCACTCGTCCAAGGCAAGTTAGGCTGTTGTCGTGGGCTGGCTGGACGTGCAGAGGCTGGATGGGCGGAGGCTGCATATGCAACCAACACAAGCGGCGATCCACGCAGGCATCGGAAAGCTTGGCTGCCAGTGGCTGGCTGAGCCTGGGATAAACTTCCATTGGGATAAACTTCCAATACACGGAACTACCGCTTGGCATGGCTGACAGCGTGTGCTATGCTTGTCCGCCATCGCCCCCGATCTGGCGACAATCGTCTTCTTGTCCCGACCGCTAGCGCCTTGCCCGCTTGGCTGGACTGCTCAATCACTGCGACACCACTCCGGACTGACCAACATTAACTTGACCCTCGTCTGGCCCGGTACAGATGTCATCCACTCCATTTCCGCACCCTAGTCCAGATACTGCGGCGACAGCGAGGCAGGTCTGCTGAGTGTTTGTTGATTCTTGCGTTGATATTGGATCCAGTTCTGGATCAAGCAGAAACCCGCTCTCTGACTGCACTGCCTTCATCCCAGTTGAGGCAGGATGATTCCCCAGCCATACACCCCTTACAATGTCGCTCCGCACAAGGAAAGCTGGGGCCGTCGATGCTTCCGACAGCGACGACGGACTGCCGCAATCCGACTGCTCATAGTCTTACTGGTGATCGCAGGCACATACACCGTACTGTCAGTGCCATCACCTCGCGAGCAGATTTCTCATGTTGAACGGCTTGCTCTCAAGAAATTTGAGCGAGCTGTTTCTGAACCGGACTCGACTATCAAAAACGATGCAACGCCTGCCCCGACAGAAGCGCCAAATCTGCCTGTAGCAGCCCCCCTAGCATACCCGGAAAGCCAGGACACACTCAAGCTGAGCTTTTCAGGACAGCCCGAAGCTTCACCAGTAGAAGCACAGCCTGAAGATCACGACAAGTCAATAAACGAGGAGCGCTCTCGCTTGCAAGCAGCTCTGCAGCATGTTCTCTCATCATTACCCGATGAGATCCATATCAGAGAGATGCTCAGACCCTTGGAAGGGACCGGGAAGGAGAAGCTTCGGGATGTCGGCCTAAGAGCACGAGCATACAAGGCCTTCTTCGAAGCCTGGGAGGATTTGCATCTCGTGACGGATGTCAATGCCACCTACATACGCGACGACATCATACATCATCTGCGCAAGCATCGTGATCCGACAAGCCCTTCCTCTATACCTCTGGCGCAGACTATCCGATCTTATGAGGCGTACCGTTCCTTCTTGCAACGCTTGTCGATGCTGCTCTTCCCCTGGACAATGCCGTACTTTTCCGACCATATGAGTTTGCACGCACATGTTCACCGAGGAGGCCGAGGTATCGTGTTTACTGCCGGGGACAACCAGGCGCCGTATCTGCTCGCATCGATTCCTTCGTTGCGCCGACTTGGCTGTGCTTTGCCTATCGAAATTATGTATCTCGGGGACAACGATCTGAGCGAGGACTACCGTGCGGAGTTGGAGCTGCTTCCAGATGTTGTCACGCGGGATCTCAGTCAGATAGTTAATGACGAAGGCTGGACTCTAGCTGGCTGGGCTGCCAAACCGTTCGCAATCCTGTTGTCC
>JAKLMF010000594.1:0-12801 GCA_022813555.1 Botryosphaeria agaves | reverse complement strand
TGGCGAGGAGACGCGTGTACAGCGGCAGCTGGAGGCTATCCTGAGCAGCAGGCTGCTAAGCATTAGAGGCTACATAAGACGGCCGGAATGCAGGCAAATTACATTGGAACTGCAATCTGAGCTGAAGTGAGAAGGGTCGGTGGACTTGTTGCTGCAAAGACCCCTCAGCGACCCAATCAGCGGCCCGAGCGGCTTTTTAGCACCCTTCGCTTTCCCACAGAAACCTTCCACCTCTCATCACCAACGCTACGTAGACCAAGTCTCCACCTCCAACGTCCCTCAACGTCTCAGCATCCTGCAGCAAGCAACCTAGCTGCCTAACGACCTCTTCAGCGACCTCATAGCAGTTCGCATTACACGACCTTTTCCTTCTCGCTTTTCTTACGCTTCACCCTCAATCAATCGCAATGGAAGGTAAGCCAAGTGATGACGGTGTACTTGCCGCCACGAGCCGGACACCTCTGCGGGCATGCGCTCAAGTGAGATTGGAAGCTGATGGAATTTTGTATAGGAGACGAGGTTGCTGCCCTTGTCATCGACAATGGGTAAGAAGGCCCCTTTCCCCAGCTATCGGACTCCCCCCAGCATCCTTCGACCGAGGTCACCCAGTCGCTTCACACCGCTACATAGAGCAACAATTGAAGCGATGCACGAAAATGAAGATAAGAGTATGAAGCTGACTGGTACTCAGTTCGGGTATGTGCAAGGCCGGTTTCGCCGGTGACGACGCACCACGAGCTGTTTTCCGTAAGTGACACTTTTGCCCCTCATCGAGTCTTTGCGCTTTGCGAGTGTAGCAAGTGTAGAGACAGTATGTACCGTGTGGAATCGCTTGCTGACTGCTCCTATAGCCTCCATCGTCGGACGGCCTCGTCACCATGGGTAATTCCCCTCCGCAGCTGGGCTGACCGAGCGCTCCAAGAACCACAGCTGATAAGCATGCAGTATCATGATTGGTATGGGCCAGAAGGATTCGTACGTCGGAGATGAGGCACAGTCAAAGCGTGGTATCCTCACGCTGAGGTATCCCATTGAGCACGGTGTCGTCACAAACTGGGACGACATGGAGAAGATTTGGCACCACACCTTCTACAACGAGCTGCGTGTGGCTCCAGAGGAGCACCCAGTGCTGTTGACTGAGGCGCCAATCAACCCCAAGTCCAACCGTGAGAAGATGACCCAGATCGTCTTCGAGACCTTCAACGCCCCCGCCTTCTACGTCTCCATCCAGGCCGTCCTGTCTCTGTACGCCTCCGGTCGTACCACCGGTATCGTGCTCGACTCTGGTGACGGTGTCACCCACGTTGTCCCCATCTACGAGGGTTTCGCTCTTCCTCACGCCATTGCTCGTGTTGACATGGCTGGTCGTGACTTGACCGACTACCTGATGAAGATTTTGGCTGAGCGTGGCTACACTTTCTCGACCACTGCCGAGCGAGAAATCGTCCGCGACATCAAGGAGAAGCTCTGCTACGTCGCGCTCGACTTTGAGCAGGAGATCCAGACCGCCAGCCAGAGCTCCAGCTTGGAGAAGTCCTACGAGCTTCCTGACGGCCAGGTTATCACCATTGGTAACGAGCGGTTCCGTGCTCCTGAGGCTCTCTTCCAGCCGAGCGTCTTGGGTCTTGAGAGCGGCGGTATCCATGTCACCACCTTCAACTCCATCATGAAGTGTGATGTCGACGTCCGAAAGGACCTGTACGGCAACATCGTCATGGTAAGTCTCCTTCCCCTACTGCCTTATCTGCACCAGGACTGACAGCAGTACTAGTCTGGTGGTACTACCATGTACCCGGGTATTGCGGACCGTATGCAGAAGGAGATCACTGCTCTTGCACCATCGTCCATGAAGGTCAAGATCATCGCTCCTCCAGAGCGGAAGTACTCCGTCTGGATCGGTGGTTCCATTTTGGCTTCGCTGTCCACCTTCCAGCAGATGTGGATCTCCAAGCAGGAGTACGATGAGAGCGGTCCTTCCATTGTCCACCGCAAGTGCTTCTAAGGTACGCTAAACACGAAACCTCGTACCAAGTCATCTGCTCACACAATTCCCAGTGCATTCCTATACCGACCTATTAGACGACCTCAACACAAGCCGACGAGTATCTCCGACTTGACCGGGCTGTTCCGACTACTTCTCCATAAAATGGCGATGATTAGCTAGCGTGTTTGGGTGGGTTTGTTATGGGGCAAGCGCAGCCGGCCGGAAGACGGTGCGGCATCCGGTGACTGTAGCTTAGAAAGTGCTCTTACTCACACCCTGCAATCGGCCAATTTTTGTTTTTCTTTCATCATGTTGTTACGCTGCTATGAACACAACGAAAGCACACGATAAAACTTCTTGTGTCAGTGCACGTGTGGCTTCTGAGTCGTTAAGCGCGAACTGTTTTCTTAGCTATACGCCGTCCCAGCCGACCATCGTTGATTCCGCCTTGACACACTTGCAGACCGTCCGCTCTTCGCACATGTCAGGGCTTAATGTGCACAAGTGATGTGGTGTGCTCTAGGAATACCCTCAAAAGCAACACGGTCTATACTCCAGCCAGCCTCATAGTCCAACACCATGATCGTTCAAAACACAAGAATAAACTGCGGCCTCCAAGAGGTGCTTGTCCAACGCATCCCCCATCCGCTTCACAACCCTCCTCACCAAGGACTCATGACATCCATCATGTCCAACGTCTAACTATCCAGGTCGTCCAACCCCCCATCACTCTTCCCCCACTCCTCCCCAACAACAAACTCCCTCTCCCCCTCCCTCCCATCCCCCAGCCGCCTCCACACCGTACTAATGACCCTCGCCCCCGGATTCGGCCGCGCCACCATTTTCACCCCCGTCCCCCTCCTCCCCCTCCAAACTTCGACGTCGATATTCCCGCCGCAGATGCTGCGCAGCGCCACGACGATGGGCGAGCAGTCGTCGCTCCACACGCTGTAGTAGGCCCCCTCGTCCGGGTAGAAGATGCGCAGCTCGAGGGTGTGGAAGAGCGGCGCGGATGCCGGGGTGCGGGACAGCAGGGTGCGGACGAGGGAGGAGAGGGCGGCTGTGGCTGCTTCTACTGTTGTTGCTGTCGGCGGGGAGGGGGAGGGAGGGGTGGTGGGCGTGGAGCTGCTGGGCGAGGAGGAGGTGCTGTGGGAGGGGGAGAAGTAGCCGGAGTCGTTGCCTGGCAGTGCCTGGGACGCCAGATGGGAGGATGGTGATGCGTCTTTGGTGGAGGGGGTGCTGTAGGCGCCGCTGATGCGGATGTGGCGCGCTTGGTGTGGTAGGTGCGGGCAGAGGTTTTTGGTGACTAGCAGGCCGTGGGGGTAGGTTATGTAGAGGGTTGATGCGCGTGTCCGGGGGTGGCGCAAGTGGGAGGAGAGTTCGTTATTCAGGTGGCGGGAGGTGTGGAGGAGGGAGAGGGGTGTTGGGACGGTGAGGGTCGAGGTCGATGGGATTGTGTGCACGGGGAGCGTTGGTGGTGTCGAGATCGAGATGAGAGAGGGGTCGTAGTGGGTTGTTATGAGAGAGCGGTGGTTTGAGGGGAGGCCATCTATCGCTTTCGGTGCGGTATTGAGTTTGTTGGTATCATTGGGGTTGTTGTGGTCGGACTCGACAGCTGCGCTGGTGATGGTGATGGCTTCGGAGTCGCAGAGAGCGTAGTCGTATATGTGAAGGCGCAGCTCTGTCGGTAGCTCTAGGAAGTAGCAGCGCGTCGACTCCATGATAATCGGCGTGATTGAAGTGAGATCGGAGAATTTGATAGCTAGAGCCTCATCGGAGGGTCGAGGCTTATTGATAGGGCTGTTGTCTGGTTGCGATGGTGCCAAACCCATGACTAGCCGTTGCCAAGTCAAGGGTCAACATCGGCGTCGTAATTCACACTGTTGCTCTTTCCTGCAACCCGCACTTGGACAAGTGTTTGATACAGAGAAGATACTTAGAAGCGTGTAGAGATTCAGGTGGGTATGGTTCTGGTATCCAAAAGGTATACACCAGGCTTGCCGTATCTTCTCCGCCGCGGAAAATCGGCTTCAATATACTATTAAGGAAAAGAATCACTTTTCCCATCCTCTATATATCCCGAGTCTTGTCAAACTCGTATATCATACTAGGACCTAGCATCTCATCCCGACACCCTCACGTCCCTCATTTTCTCCTCCTCTGCTCCTTCTTGCCAACCTTCCCACTAGCCATAGCCTCGCCCTCCTTGACTCCCTCTCCTCCCACCTTAACACCCTCATCCTTATCCGTATCCTCATTCGGCGAGCTCGTCAGCGGCTTGTTCGCTTTCTTCTCATCAGTCTCCTCCTCCTCCCCACCCTGCCCAAACTCATTAACCCTCGTATAATCAACCTTATACTTCCAACCCTGATAGAGATACACAAAGAAAATCACATCATCCCTCAGTGTCGCCAGCCGATGCAGCGTCGGCATCTTAATCGTAAACGCAAAAAGGTCATCAATGAACGTGTTGAGAAACTTGTACGTCATGGCCTTCGCCGGCATGTGCGCGACGCTCTTGAGCCGGTAGTTGATATACAAGCTCGGCACCATCATTAAGAAGCCGTAAGCGTAGACGGAGCCCACCAAGGTCGTGATGATGAAGCTGTACCAGGACTTGTGGGTGTCGTAGAGGAGGCTGTAGCCCGCGTAGGCGGCGAGGAGGGGCACGGCGACCATGTAGAGATATTTGAAAGCAATCTCATCGTACTCCTTCGTCTTCTTCTCGGTCTCGGAGAGCTGGTGCTTGTCCTCGAAGGTGACAGTATATGGGAGTAGGGAGCCTTGTGGGGTTGGGCGCACGCGCACATTGACCGCCTTGGTGATCTTCCACGCCTCGATAGCGATGCCCATGCCCTGCCCGAACAAGATCATCCACGATGTGTTCTCATTGTTGTCCATCAGGTACAGGAAGATGATAGACTGCATAATGACGTTTGCGAGGATGGTGCGCACGCTCGTGCCTACGTTGTCCTTCTTCTTGCGCCAGTGGCTGACGTCGCTCTTAAAGGCCAACGCCTCGAAGATCATGTGCAGCACAGTGGCCACACCCGTGGTAGCAAGCAGGTACACGTTGCTGTCGAGCAGGATGCGCTTGAAATCTTCGAGCTCAGAGCCGTCACCGCTGGCGGACATGGAGCCGGTTGAGGCTTGGCGGGCGTTTTGCTTCATGCCTTCATCCATGCTGGCGTAGAGGCTAAATTTCCAGTTGGCGAGGTTGTTCAGGTTGATATGGAGTGGAAGGCGCTTGACAGTGCTGTTGAGCTCCGTCATGTGGTCGCGCAACTGCCAGAAGGTGTTGACGTAGAGGATGGGATAATACCATCCGTTCTGGCCGGACTCGTCTCTCGCTCCGGTACGCTCCAATTGTACGAATGAACGTAGAGCTGGATGCATCTGAGGGTACTTCTGCACACCAGAGTCCGGGATAAGAGCGAAGGTGAAGTTCGGATGGTAGTACGAGGTTATGACCGGTCCCTTGACCTCGGGCTCTTCTTGTACTTCCTCCGTGGCATTGGTCCCTGAAAGTAGGTTCCGTGTCTTCCTGGCTTTCTTCCTTGGCAAGAACTGGTTCATTGGTCTCACAAAATGATACGCTTTGTGGACGTCGTAGCCTGAAGCTGTAGGGTCCATTACGCTGCCAGACTGCGCCACAAAGAAGTGTGCCCACAACGTCCCATTGTTCTGAGCTTCAACCGGTACGGGGAAGCTTGTATCAATCTCGCGATTGTCCTTGTAATCGCCGAATTTGAACGCCTTCTCTTCAACCACAAGCGATTCCGCCGGCATCGATTTCAGCGAAGGCATCACCACCGAAGGTGACACATATACGTTTATGTCGAGATCGATTCCCGCCGGCCATAGCGGCGAGATCGTCTGGGGAATCGGATTGTATGTAGCTTCAGGATTGGGTACAGCAGGCCGGGATGAGAAATCAGCGACGGCTGTGCTGGCCTTTGGTGTCGCCGGTGTCTGGTTCTGGCCGGTGCCTAGAAACTGCCTTGTAGCAAACTGGATGAGGAGGAAGACGCCGATCTACAATCGGTTATTAGAGAGCCTGCAGATGATATGAAGCTTGTTTGCTATACGGGGGACTCCTGAATACATCGTGACAACTTCCGCAGGCTGCTTTGATCGATATGCAGGAAAGACAGCCAGCAACATGCCCAACGATCTTGTTCACAGTACACTTAGGAGCCCCTGTATATATTGAAACGCCCAAGCTCTTTCATCGTGTCTCTCAAGTACGTGGAATACAGCGCGGAGGGCTTCTTACACTTTGTAGGGCGCTTCGTAGGAACTGTGCTCGCCAGTCAGTAATTGTTAACTGGACATGTAAAGAAGACTAACACTTGTGCCCTGCTGTTGCTGCTCTTCTCTCCTTGCTTCCGGCATCTTGAATAGATTTCTGCAGACTGTCTGTCTGCTTGTTGCACTCCGAGTCTGGCAGCCAGCGGAAGCTCTCCAAATGCGCGTTCGCCTGGCCCGTGCTCGCGCATCCATTTCTCCAGTTATGACCGCATCTTCTACACAGTCACTCCCAGCATCCATTCATTCACACAGTCATTTCTGCACACCCAGCATGACCACCGAACCCACCGCGTCCCAACTCACCACCGCGACCATCGGCACGCCCCAGCCCACGCCCGGCTCCTCAGACACGCCCAACGCAGTGCCAAACACCGCCAGCAGTCTCAACAATGCGTCCCCCGCCAAACGCGCCGTAGTCTGCGTCTTGTAAGCCCCACCCCTCCCTCCCTCTGTCCTTCCACTTCCTCTTCTCCAAAAAAGCAACTCCACCAGCTAACCCACCACCTCCCCAGCTGCGGCGCCTCCCCCGGCACCGACCCGATCCACATGGCCGCCGCCCGCCAGCTCGCCCACATCCTGCACGCCAACAACATGTCGCTCGTCTACGGCGGCGGCACGGTGGGCCTAATGGGCGAGCTCGCGCGCACCCTCGTTTCCCTCTCCGGCCCCGACGCCGTCCACGGCATCATCCCGGCCGCGCTGGTGAAATACGAGCAAGCCTACGACGCCAGCGACGCGGGCAAAGACATCAGCAAGGTCATCAACCAGGAGATTTTCGGGCGCACGACCATCGTGAAGGACATGCACACCCGCAAAGCCCAGATGGCGCGGGAAGTCATGGCGGGCGGGCCGGGGGGCGGGTTCGTGGCGCTGAGTGGCGGGTACGGCACGCTGGAGGAGCTGATGGAGGTGGTGACTTGGAACCAATTGGGCATTCATGAGAGGCCGGTGGTGCTGTTTAATGTGGGGGGGTATTGGGATGGGCTGATGGCGTGGGTGAGGACGGCGGTGACGGATGGATTTGTGAGTCCCACCAATGCGGGGATTCTGGTGGAGGCGCTCAGTGCGGAGGAGGTGGTGACGCAGTTGAGGGAGTATAGGAAGGCGGAGGGGCGGTTTGATTTGAAGTGGGACGAGCAGTAGCAGAGGGGAGGGGATGGCGTTGGGGTAGGCGTTTGGGAAATTGGAGGTGAGCATGTCTTGGTGTAGGGTTGATAGGTGTCGAAGGTTTACTCAGACGGGGTGGCTTGACTTGTAACACAATGTGTGTACGCTGGAGCAGATGGACTGGAGCAGGTGGCTGGTGCTGTCATTTGAGAGCAGTCACGAAGCCATAGAACGTACAGGTAGAACCAGTAGATTAGTGTATACTAGTAGAACGGAAGACAACCTGGTCATTACTGCATACTAAGGGACAGGTTCAAACTATGCAATCCACTTTCAAACAATCGAGTTACTCCACCTTCAGTTGGAAAAGACCTCAAGCAGAGGCGAACGTATGTCCATGAGAAGCGAGGACGCAGCAAGAGAACGGAAGCGAGTACGAGGTGAAGCCGCACAAGACTGAGGAGAGGTAGAGGTTCCCCGGCACATCTCCACAGCAGCAAGCGTAGAGTACAAAACTAAAACCGGAGGAAGTTGGACCAGTCTTGGATGGCAGTTAGACACTTGACTTCAGGTTATCCTCAACGCCATCGCTGGACACAAGAACGAAGACTCTGGACAATGTGGATCAACGGGCAAATGTATGTAGTACACTAGAAGTAACTACGTGCATAGTCTGTGCAGAAATCAGAGAAAGACCGTATTCTGATACGAACCAAGCATTCATAAGCTCGTAGAACAGCAAAGGAAATGTTTCGACAGTCTATGTTGTATCTGTACCAGTAGCCCAAGCAGCAGAAAAAAAGGGACACAGCAAGAAATTCAGGCTATTCCAGCTGAAGTGCAAGACATATCCAGATGTCCCGCCATCAACGCAATGACCTCCGTAACAAACGCCGCCTAATGCTTAGCCGTAACCGCTTCGCCGGTGAGTTTCTCGACGGCCTCCTTGGCACTGCAGAAAACCACAACGTTAGCACCTCTGCCCACTCCAAGCCCAACCAGGAAGAGAGAGAGAGAGAAAACTTACACATCGCCCAGCGCAACCATACAAACCGTCTGCCAAATTCCCAGCCCAATCCTCGGAGTAACGCCCCTATACAACCCCTTAAGCCCATTCGTCCCATAAATATACCTGAACGTCTTGCCGACAGTCAGGTTCTTCGGCCGGTTCGGATCGTCCTTCTTGCTCTGCATCTCCACGCGGATCACCTCGATCGGCTGGTTCCACGCACTCAGCCCACCGCCCACCGCGCTCGCCAGGATCTTCTCGCCCACCCCCAACCTCTCCCCATGCTCCTTGCCCGTCGCCTTCCGGATCCACGTCTCCGCAACCCGGCTCAGCCCAAAGCGCGAGCCCCAGTTCGTCACCTGCCTGACCGCGACGGCATTAACCCCCTTGTTGATGCCCCTAATCCCCTCCCGGCGGTAGATGTCCATGAACGTCTGCATGGTGCCCGGCGGCTTCACCCCGGAGGCCGCGACCTTGTGCTTGGTGATCTCGACGGTCTTCATGCAGGTGCAGAAGCCCATGGTGGCGTAGGCCTGGGCGAGCCCGCCCACCATGCCGCCCGCGATGCCGCCGACGAAGTTGGAGGCGCCGGCCGCGCGCGCATAGTACTCGGCTTCCGAGGCGACGAAGAGGAGGACGGCGCCTTTGGTCGAGGCTTCGATCCAGGCCCAGGGGATTAGGCCTTGGTAGACTGAGGGAGGCGCGGGGGTGTTAGTGGGTGGATGTTTGAGGGTGGATGGGGCTAGGATCGAACGTTGTGGGGGGTATGCGGAGGATACTTACAGCCTAGGACACCACCACGGCCCCAGATTCGAGAGATGGCACCGCCGAAACCGTCGGCTCGGTTCGCGGCCATGGTCGTCTTGACGACTTCCAGCGGCTGTATTCCCACAGAACGTCAGCGCCCGTTTCTTTGCATGTTTTGGAGCCTTCGTCCGTGTGTGCGCGTACCTGGCCCAAAGTTGTCACCCTATCAAGGTCGCAAGTCAGCGATTCATTCTCTGTAGCGCTGCCTGGTTAATCCACTTACTCAAACATGTTCAAACCAGCGCCGACTGTAGTATAGATTATCATTAGCCTTCCTGCTCTCCAAGACCCTGGTTTTCGCATCTTCAGTCTGCAGGGCATACTCACGCAGCAGGTTGCTGAACTTGACCGGCTTCTTCTCCAAGCCCGGCGGCGGCTGCACGCCGACCATCCTCGCAGCGGACGTGGACATGATCTGGTTGTGTGTGGTGTTGAAAGGGGGCCGGACCGAGGCAGTAGGGTGCTTCTTCGCAAGTCGGGGAGAGTTGTGTGGTTGTAGGAAGAGAGAAGAGCGGAGAGCGGAGAAGCAGAGGTGTGTTTCAAGTTCAACGAACTTTTTCAGTACTGACGACTACAATGTTATCGGGGTCGGTCAGCTAGTGGCCTCGCTATCCTTTGACGGATTGCTCCCTGGATTGATGATGAGGCTTTGCTAAGTTTAGCGCTTCCGTGAGGCGGCGCCTGACTTGGGGCTTGTCTGACTTTCGGGTCGGTGATTGACGAGGGAAGCGCACTGGTACTTACAGCCGCAACGTTTGCAGTCGAGATAGAAGGTTTCCTAGAGTGCAACGCGAGGGGAGTGAACGGCTTAGAGGAGGAGTGTGTAGTTTGTGAGAGTGCGATTGCAATTGACACTATCAAGCAGCAAAATACAGGTGCGACTGTGCTTGTTGCTGCTGTTGTTGAGCCCGGAAACGCTTCGGACAACCCCAAAACCTTGGGCGACTTTGAACCCTGTGCGCACTCAACGCGGCAATCTTCAACCCAACCATGCAGGGACGTCAGCTCTTACTCGAGTAGCATCCACAACAAGGCCTCGGAAATCGTTCAACTGCTCCGGAGGCTGAGATATGCTCCAGCCACGCCGAATCTTATATCTCAAGCACAGCTCCACACGATGTCACATCTCAAGGATACATCCGATCCGGAGCTCTTCATTGCTTCAACAGGAGATGCAATGACGTATTCCACATGGTCGCATAGAATTAGCTCTCGGACAGCATTACAGCAACAGAGCAAACTGAACGTTGCGAATTGATAGAAATACAATCTGAGTTTTCGAGGTATCCGCAAGCCGTGTACGCTCAACTGACATCCCCTGCGCTGCCCATCACCATCCCTATGTATACATTGAAGACACTCGCGACCCAATCCAATCCCTCCCACACCTGCTCCTTACAACTGCGCACCCACCAGCTTGGCGTAGTGCTTGGTGTCGAAGGACTTGGGTCGCTCAATCGGCGCACCGACAGCGCGGTCGATGATGAGCTGGGGAAGGACACCGAGAGCACGGGAGACACCGAAGAGGACGGTGTAGAAGTTCTGCTCGGTGAGGCCGTAGTACTGGAGGAGGACACCGGAGTGCTATCGAGCGTCAGCATTGCGAAGAACAATTATGTCATGTGGACTTACAGCATCAACGTTGGGGTACGGGTTCTTGGTCTTGCCGTGCTCGGTGAGGACACCCGGAGCAATCTTGTACACCTGGCTGACCAACTTGAACATCGGGTCATCCGGCAGGTGCTTCTGGGCGAACTCGCGCTGGGAGACGTAGCGCGGGTCGGTCTTCCGGAGCACAGCGTGGCCGTAACCGGGCACAACCTGGCCCTTCTTGAGAGTAGACCAGAGGTACTCCTTGATCTTCTCGTCGCTGAGATCGTTGCCAATCTCCTTCTTCATGTTCTGCAGCCACCTGAGCACCTCCTGGTTGGCCAGGCCGTGAAGGGGGCCAGCAAGACCGTTGAGACCAGCAGCAAGCGAGAGCATAGGTGAGCTCAGAGCACTGCCGACAAGGTGGGTGGTGTGCGCGCTGACGTTGCCGCCCTCGTGGTCGGAGTGGATGGTGAGGTACAACCGCATAAGCTCGACGAAGTCGCTGTTCTCGGCGAAGCCGAGCTGGTTGGCGAGGTTGTAGCCGTAGTCCTTGTCCTTCTCAATTGGGGGGACCTTGCCATCCTTGTAGACGTTGCGGTAGATCTTTCCGGCGATGGTTGGGAGCTTGGCAATCAGATCCATGGAGTCCTCGAACGCATGCTCCCAGTACTGCGACTTAGGCATGCCCTTTTCGTAGTTCTTGGGGAAAGCAGCCTCGTGCTCGAGAGCGGTCACGGCAAGGGAGAACTGAGCCATTGGGTGAAGGTCGTTGGGGCAGCGGTCGAGGAGTTCCATCACGAACTTGGGCACGTCTGATCGCGCGGCCCACTCAGCGGACAGGTCACGGACCTGCTGCTCGGAAGGGACCTCGCCGGTCAAGAGAAGCCAGAAGAGACCTGCCACCGTCAGCGCTGAACAGACATGGAATTATGGCTGTGACGAACCTTCTGGCAGTGGCTCCTGGCCACCAGGGGCCTTGGGTAGGATTTCCTGGCACTCCGGGATCTGCAGAGATGAGCGTCTTTCTCGATGGCCTCATGTTAGGATACTCACAGTCTTTCCACGGAAGCGGATACCCTCATTGGCGTCGAGGACAGATCCCTATAATTGGTCAGATTCGCCAAGCTGAGAGTGCGGAGCATTAACTGACCTCCCAGACAAGCGCCTTAATACCACGAGCACCACCATACACCTGGTCGAGCGTAACCTCACCAAGCGACTTGCTGCCATACTCTCTGTTGTGATGACCATGTTAGTTTGCGGACAGCGGGCTGGGTATGTTGAAGCGACGCACTTCTTCAGCTTCTTGATCTTCTCAACTTCGCCGGGAATCTTGGCGGCGAAGACCTCCTTCAAGGACTGTGCGAGACATTGTCAGTATGTGATTGCCATCGATCGGTTGAGGAAGCTCGAAGCTCACCTGCGACTTGCTGGAGTAGCATCGCAGGCCATTGAAGGCGACTGTTTTGACTGGGGAAGCAGTGACGGACGTCCGTAGGGCTTGGGAGCCCAGTCTCAATGCTGATGCCATTGTGAATTGTGCAATGTGTGTGGGATTGTCTGGAGAAGTGATTGGGGTTGAGCAAAAAAGAACGGCGGGAGAGCAGCTTCGGAGAGCTTAGGATGACGTCTGGCCCGTGCTGAGGCCACCCTCACTCGTGCCGGACTGGCTTCACTGTGCACCATCGGACATTGCCTCCAGAGTAGCCGTTCCGGATCTCCATTCTACGTCTCTGTTCTTACATACCGAGCTTGTGTAGCGTACGCTTCCATGCGCCCTGCCGGCTGAACGCATGTGTGTCCCCAAGGTACTCGATACTCGAGAATCCCGTGACTGCTCCTTAGTCAGCCGACCTCAGAATAAACAATTCGGGAAGCGCTCAACCCCCCCTTTCCTCCTGACCAAGTTCTAAGAGAAAGGACTCGAAGCAACGTCCACTCTGAATAGGTAGTGAACGAGTAGCTGTGGCTCTTCGTCGTCGTACTGCTC
>JAKLMF010000593.1:0-12807 GCA_022813555.1 Botryosphaeria agaves | reverse complement strand
ATATAACACTGATGCCGTGACTGACGGAGGTGAACCCAGCCTGCCTTCTCTCATTAACACCATGGCCACCAAATCTCCCTTCGAAGAGGGCCGACCCGTCCCGGAGACGGTCGTGCAGCAATCCATACTTCAGCAAGCACAAGCTGCCGTTGCCGCCCAGACTGATCCCGCAAGACCTACGAAACAGGAGACCCTCCTGCAAGAGACTGACCTCCTAACTCCCGATGCAGCCGAGGACGACATACCCCCTCCTACTTACGGCGAGATCTATGGCGAGATCTGCGACGAAAAGAACGGCCTGGGCACTAGTGCCCGTGTCACCGATGACGGCCGTGTCAACATCCGCATCAATCAGTTCAGTCACCGTTTGTCCCAGATCTTTACTCCTGCTTTACGTCAACAAGTCCAGAGTGTCCAAGATAGTCGCCCGCCTCCCCCCCACTACATTCCCCCTTCCTTAGGAGGCGAGGAGGGAGTTCCTCCACCCCCGCCCTTGAACATCGTCATCCAGGTCGTGGGCTCGCGCGGAGACGTACAACCCTTCGTTGCCTTGGGAAAAGTCTTGAAAGACACCTACGGCCATCGCGTACGTCTAGCGACTCATCCCAACTTCAAGGACTTTGTGCAGGAGAATGGCCTGGAATTCTTCAGCATCGGCGGCGACCCCTCCCGGCTAATGGCCTTCATGGTTAAGAATCCCAGCCTGATGCCGGGCTTTCGCAGTCTACTAAGTGGAGATGTCGGTCAGCGAAGGAGAGATGTTGCCGAGTACATTCAAGGCTGCTGGCGATCATGTTACGAAGCTGGTGACGGAATGGATCTTCGTGCTACCGACGATGACCTTTCTAAGCCCTCTAAGAATGACTCTGGCTCCGAGCCTGCAGCAAGACCCTTCGTCGCCGACTGCATCATCGCTAACCCCCCAAGCTTTGCCCATATCCATTGCGCAGAGAAGCTGGGCATCCCTCTCCATATCATGTTCACTATGCCATATTCTCCCACCCAGGCCTTTCCCCATCCGCTGGCCAACATCCAATCCTCTAATGCCGAGCCTCAACTCACTAATTACATAAGTTATGCTATGATCGAAATCCTCTCGTGGCAGGGCCTAGGTGACATCATCAACCGATTTCGTAAGAAGTGTCTCGGTTTAGATCCCGTAAGTCTGATCTGGGCCCCCGGGATACTCCAGCGTCTCAAAGTCCCTCACACCTACTGCTGGTCTCCGGCCCTGATATCTAAACCAAAAGACTGGGGCCCTCATATATCCATCTCCGGGTTCTTCTTTCTCAACTTGGCCTCTAACTACACCCCTTCCCCTAATTTCCAGGCATTCCTCGACGCCGGTCCACCCCCCGTCTACATAGGATTCGGGAGCATCGTTTTGGACGATCCTAATGCGATGACGGAGCTCATCTTCGAGGCCGTGAGGAAGACTGGCCAGCGTGTACTCCTTTCCAAAGGCTGGGGAGGCATGGGCGCGGACGAGCTTCGTATCCCCGACGGCGTCTTCATACTAGGCAACGTGCCGCATGACTGGCTTTTTAAGCACGTCTCGTGCGTCGTTCACCATGGTGGCGCAGGAACCACGGCGGCAGGCATTACCGCAGGCCGGCCGACTTTAGTCGTTCCCTTCTTTGGAGACCAGCCTTTCTGGGGCGCCATGGTCGCGCGAGCAGGCGCCGGCCCTGATCCGATCCCTTATAAACAACTCACAGCGGACAAACTAGCCGATGCCATCAATTTCTGCCTGAAATCCGAAAGCCTAGAACGCGCCAAAGAACTCGCAAGCAAGATCGCGGCGGAGCGAGGCAGCGACATGGGTGCTCAGTCGTTCCATCAATATCTCGAGGTTGAGCGACTCCGTTGCACCCTTGCACCATCTCGACCCGCTGCGTGGCGCATCAAGCGCACCCAGGTCAGGTTGAGCGCTTTTGCTGCCTGTACTTTGGCGAATGCAAATCTTTTGGATTTCCATGACTTGAAGCTCTTTAGACCACAAGAATATTACACCGACGAAGGTCCTTGGGATCCAATATCCGGAGGTGCTGCGGCATGTTATAGGGCGTTCAGCGGCATGGCGATGGGGGTAGCCGAGTTTCCCTCGGAGACGTTGAAACCTTTGCACATGGCGGTTGGGTACAGCCGACAGCAGTCCCAAGAATCAGTGCCGACAATCGCAAGGAAAAGCGAGACCTCACATGTGGGAGAAAGATCAACTCCGCCAACTTCGCCAGAACGAAGTCAGACGAGCTTGAATGTGCAGGAATCTCTTGCTCGTGTTCGGAGCCCTCCTAACCTCTCTCGTCTGTCAACCCCCACTTCGAACATCGGATCAAGCTCTATGTCCGATGTATTGCAAGGCCAGTTGAGTCCCAAACAAGACGACGCTAGCCGAAGTCGAGTCGGCGGTCGGAATGAATCCGGCTTCGGCAAGGACCATGACTTGCTGCGCCAGACTGGCGTGCACACGAGCAAAGGCGCCGGGCGTTTCGCAAAGGCGTTTGTGCAGGCACCTATGGAAATCTCAGTGGGTATGACCAAAGGGTTTCACAACCTCCCTAAGCTTTGGGGAGACGATACCGTGCGCCCTCAAGAACAAGTCAGCGATTTCAAGTCAGGCGCCAAGGCAGTAGGAAAAGAGTTTGCCTTTGGCTGGTACGATGGCGTTACTGGCCTGGTCACTCAGCCCTGGAAAGGCGCCCAGAAAGAGGGTGCTAGCGGCTTTGTCAAAGGAATCGGCAAAGGGATCGCAGGATTTGCATTCAAGCCATTCGCAGGCTTCTCTGGTGTCCTCAGTCATACGATGAAGGGGGTACACAAAGAGGTGCAGAAGTTATTCGGCAGCAGTGTGCAGAACTACATCGTCGCGTCCAGGGTAGCTCAAGGATACGAGGAGTGGCTGCAGAGCTCCGATACAGAAAAGCAAGACGTCATCGTTCGGTGGAAGCTGATTCAGAAAGACTTAAAGAAAAAACGCAACCCTGACGAGATGGTTCAAGATGTCCTAGAAGCACAGCGAAAGAAGAACATAGAGGACACAAAGGCCCGCCAAAACTGCGGACATACCGCGAGTTCCGCTCAGTCCGCCAGTGCAGATGCTCCGACCTTAGATCCCGAGAGTGCCATACTCGCCATGGGCGGTTCACAATCCCCCGAAGAATTACTAAAAGCGGCTGAAATCAATGAAACCATGCGACTGTCAGTCCAGGAGACGTCACGTAGAGACGCAGAAGAGGATGCCAATATGGAGCGGACGATTCAGGAAAATGTGTCTCAGCTTCAGCGCCAACGACAAGAAGCTGCAGATCATCAGGCAGAGCAGGAGATGCGCCAGGCGATGGCGGCCAGCGAAACCGAAGCTCAGCGACGCGCAAGCGAAGCATTAGAATATAAGAAACAGCTGGAGCGAGTCATGGCACTGAGTCTGAGGGAACAGAGACAGAGGGGCAGCGACAGTGAATGGGAGTCGGATATAGGTCTCGATGACGAGGACGATGATGACTTAGAGCGGGTAATAAAAAAATCCGAAAATATGGCGGGGAAGGCGGCAGCCGTGACTGGTGGGCCACCAGGCGTCCAGCGACCCCCTTCGTATGCTCCGGGGCATCTCGCGGGCACCACGCAAAGTGAGTTCGAGGCGCAACAACAGGGACAGCGGGGGGAGAAAACGACACAAGAGAGGACGGAAGAAGAGATTGTGAGGGAGTACGTCAAGAAGCAAAGCCTCTTGGAAGTGCACCATCATAACAAAGGCAAGGGCCGTGCCCCAGCGATAGAGGATGAGGACGATGAAGACTTGCAGAAGGCATTGAAGTTAAGTATGCAAGGACACGAATATGATGCGGAGTATCGGTACAGGGAGGCTTCAGGGATGTGATTAATCTTGTTTTCCTTTAGACGAATAAACTCGATGATGATGACGATGATGATGACAGTCAATTTACCGTCCGTCCCAGTCCCCAATAGGGGCCTATGCAGACCTAGAACTGTGCTATAGACTTTACGATACATGCCTGAAGCGCCAGAGGACTTTAAGCCTTGCAGCCTCGCAATGTGGCTGCCTATAGAAACTTCCAGAAGCACGCCACACTTCGCTGTACTTTCACGTGATATATATAAAATGCGTAATCAGAATACGACTCGCGTGGCTGTGAATACAATATGAGGTAAGGGCGATAAATCCTTCCTCGCTTATTAAGATGCCGGATAAATCCGGCAGGCAGGTTCCATTGTACTCCGTGTCTTCAAACTTTAGAGTTAGATTTGAACTTAATAGAAGCTCTATACCACGGCCCCGAATTCCGGGGACAGGTTAATAGTCATAATAGAGCAGGGGGTAATAGCTATAGCAGCTTTTGACGCTCTTAGCAGGACGATCGACAGTATAGCCAAACTGCACTATTTTTTTGACTGCGAGTCAAGCCCTTGTAGAGAATAAGTTAAAGAACAATGGCAAACAGATTATAGCATTATAAATTTATATGGTGGAGATTTAAGACCCCCAAACTATAAAGTTTTTTCGGTACACCGGTTTTTTCGGCACGCAGGGATGGACGTTATGTACGGTTTGTTAGGGGACATGCACACGAAGTGATGAGAGCGCAAATTCGACAAAGAAGCTTTTGTTTCTCCTAAACCATTAAAGTACATCTTGAAGTCTACAGAGATACAGAGAAAGCTACCTATTTGTCGCCCCGTCTACAGGTCGTATTTGCTTGAACAAAAGAAACAGCGCCGAAAAGTCTCTGAAGCAAAACCTCGGACCATAGGTATAGGCGCGTCCAACACAGACGCACGCCACGACTGCGGCCTCAGACAGCAGAGCCGCGACCAAACGACGAA
Source organism: Botryosphaeria agaves (assembly GCA_022813555.1). Classification (NCBI taxonomy): domain Eukaryota; kingdom Fungi; phylum Ascomycota; class Dothideomycetes; order Botryosphaeriales; family Botryosphaeriaceae; genus Botryosphaeria; species Botryosphaeria agaves. Next base: position 7,962 of record JAKLMF010000593.1, on the reverse strand, counting down.
CAACCCCTCGCTAGCTATGACCGACGAAAACCTTCAACGACTCGCGCGGAAAGAGAGCAGGCAAACAGAACACACGAGCCCGGAGGCGCTCAAGCATCGCCACCAGCAGCAGCCGGCGTCGAGCCAGCCGCTGGACTGGCACCTTCACTCTTGCCTAGCCCACCTCCACGTCCACCCCGTCCCCTGCCGCGCTCTGCTGTTCCTCGAGCACCACCTCGTCCGCGATATCCACCACGGCCGCCCCGTCCACCTTCACTGTCGCTCGCACCACCGCTCCGGTACCCGCCCGACTGCGCACCTCCACGGGTGCTGTTGCCCCATGTGCCCGGACCGCCATACGGACGGCGCTCGCCGCGCTCGCCTGGCGGCTTGAACTCCCTGACGTTCGGCTTGCCTTCTGACTGCTTGCCGTACTTGTAGTCCTGAGATACGCGGTTCAAGGCACCTTGCATGTCCTCTGGTGAGCCGAAGTGAACGACCCAGTGGATACCCCGCTTCTCCACGCGCTCGATCTTGGGCTTGTCCTGCTCGGCGATCAGGCTGCGCACTTGTTCTTCGTCCTTGCAGTTCCGGATGAAGAGAGCCTGGCTGGGCTTCTGCTCGGCTGCTGGAGTAGAGTCGGCCCTGGTGATAGGAGAATCGGCTGTCTTGTCTGCGGTAGCGTTGGCGGTTCCGTTTGTTCTCGCGTCGCTAGATGTGGGCTTAGGAGAGACCGCGTTCAGATGAGCGGTCGTGTTCGTAGTTGTTGTGATCGGTGGCTGCGGCGTAGCAGGCTTGACTGGCTCCCTGGAGGCTGCAGCAGCGGAGGGAGCAGTAGGAGCGGCTTGTTGCGGCGGTGCTCGGTTTTGCTGCTGCTGTGCTGCTGGAGGGGTCGGTGCTGAGGGACCTGTTTGAGGTCTGGGCTGTTGAGCTGGCTGTGGCGCGCTAACGGGCATCGTAGGTGTCCGGCTCTGCGCAGGAGATGCTTGTGCAGATGGTGTCGGTGGATTGCCGGTTGCTGGCCCAGCTGCGTTTGTCGGAGGAGCTACCGGTGTGCCCTGCTGATACTGTGGAGCTACCTTGCCCCCACGGTGTGCGAAGTTGAATCCTTGAGCTCTCATCTCCGTCCCTATCCTGCCATTGTCGATATCCAAGACCAACCAGCCGTATGCGGCATCAGCAAGGTTGAAATTCCACATGTTCTTGAATGCACTCTCGTCGACCTGACCACTACCCGGACCTCCAGCTTGGCCTCCGAAAGGATTGCCGCCGTTCGCTACGGAAGGCATCTTGCTAACGATTTCCAGAGCCAGGGTCAACAACCGCTGCTGTGTCTCGTTCTCTTGCACAGCCGGTTCGACCTCACTCTTGACAGTCTCCCACACGTCATTGAAGGAAGCTTTGGAAGCAGCCAATTTGCCGCGGTAGTGGTCGAGAGTGGGATTGACGCTGAACTCATTGTATGAGCTTCCGTAGCGGAAGTGCAACCCAGCGGAGATGGAGAAGTCGGCTTTGAGAGTGACCGAAAGCTGATTGAGCAAGCCCTCGCGAGCCGGAGAAGCATGCGTGACGAAGATGCGGGTTTCTGTCGGATCATACACTCGCGTCGCAGTATCCACTAACTCTCCCATCTGCAGCAGCGTAGTCCACATTGTGCCCTGGCCACCAGCAATGGTAGTTCTGCCTTCGCCGTTGTCGAACAATTTGTGCATGACCACCGCACCACCCAGCCCAAGGAGACGGAGCTTGACACCGCCTACTTCGAGCAGTCGCGAGTGACCCTCGTCTATGATGTGCAGATTGTCAACCTTGTACTCTCCAGAGCGAAGCTTCTCCAGCACCTGGACATCCTCGCAAGCACCCCACACCGTGTAAACAGGCACGTTTAGCGTGTACTTCTTGTTTAGGAAATCTGGCAGCTCGGAGAGAGGGAGTTGGTCTCGTGGAAAGCGATCTTTAATTGGCTGGTTTGGCGGCGAGGCAGCAATCTGGCGCTTCATGTGATCGGACAGAAGTGGAGAGTACTGCGCAACATGTTTGAGTGTCCTACAGAGATGAGTCAGATCAGCAAACCGTCATCTACCCAATGGAGCGCGATCGATTGGATGCAAGGCGCATGCACTCACTTCTCCGCAATCCGGTCCAGTGAGCGCTCATCGTAGAAACCGAAATCTCCAGTGTGGATAATGTAGTTGGCCTTGGCCTCGGCCGCGAGGTCGTTTAGCGACCTCAGGTTTCCTGTAAGATCATTAGATCTTGAACCCTCTTGCACTTGCTAGCCCGGGAATAAAACACACCTCTCACATCCGCGATGCAGAGAACCCTAGTGCTGCCTGACTGTATAACGCGGCCCTGATTAGGAAGGAGTGGCGTAGCACCAGGCGCAGGACCTCCGGGAGCTGCACCGTTTGGCAAGTACGCTTGGGTGTAGGGGCGCGGTTGGGTTGGAGCTTGCTGTGGACAGTGAGTACAAGAAGCTGAAGGCATAATGAGAGGTTAGGAAAATGACACGCGACGCGGAACTTACAGTAGCCATTAGAGTGAGTGTTTGATGCGGCGAGGCGAGAGTTGATGGTAGATATGGGTTAAATGAGGCTTCTAGCAAGGCTGTGTAGCTGTGGGGGTATCTTAGTGAAGGAAATGACAAGTAGAGTTCGTCAAAGTATTAGCAGAAGATGCGCAAAGGGCAAGTAGAGTGGGAATAGTTCTCTCTCTTCCACGTCGGCGTCCGTTAAGTTTGCAAGGAGAAGCAGTGAAGCGCATCGCGCATTAGCGTCATTAGCGCCTTGGCGCAAACCGAGCCTCGGACCCTGGCCTCCACGGCCTCTCCTTCTACGGGTCTTACTCGCTCTCCGACATGCGTGTGGTAGAAGATAATGTGAACATCGGGTTCAGGAAGTCAATCGGGGTCTGACTCTGATATATGCAGGCGGCGGAAGAGAGTAACAGATAAGTTTTATTTTTCCATGCTCCAGGTGAACTTTGTTTCCTTATTCATTGCGCGGATCAAAGCTGGTCTCTTGCTGTCGTTCGTCCACATGCGGACAGCCTCAATACATGGCAGAATTCCAAGTGGAAGGACTTCTTGCATCCGTATCTCATTACACTGAGGATGTCCTCGGAACATGGTCATCATCTTCCACTCCCTCCTGGAGCTACTACATGTCCGGTTCTGTCAACTTATGGCGAAGCAACAACAACTCGTACGAACCTAAGAACTCTGAAGCATCTGAAAACCTTGACTGGCCGAAACACTGATTCGACACTACGAGATACACACGGTTTTGGGTCCTGCCCTGACTGGTCACGTATGCAAGCGTTGGTCGTGTTGTGAGGACGCTCTAAGGAACCACACAGATGCTAGGCGAAAACTGACGCCAGCACCACGGTCGGACTGGTTGTTTGAACAGCTCCAGATGGAGAGCATAGTTCTACTAATGTACATGGTCGCCAAGGTATGTTCTAAAGCTGGGTACGACACACTGTGCACCTTATTGGATGGCTCCACGGTGGATAGCTTTCTCTAGATAGTTGCATCGGGCATTTTCAACAACTCCGTGTTCCTCCAAATCTGTTTCTACTCGTTTGATACCCTTATTTTCGTCTGACTCAACGTGCTGTCCTGTTCCCAGAGCCATTAAAGATCGGCTGAAAGATTCCCCGAGACGCCGACGATGTCATTGCATCTTCCCCGAACAATGAACCTCCGCATCGCAGTACACAGGCAGCTATTCACAAGCAGTGCACCCTCTGTCTGCTGCAGACCCGAATTCCCCAAAAGCCTCTAGGTCCAAACCATCCCTCACATCACGACCACCTCACACCAAAATCTTCGCACCTCCGCGCGCAGCGCATCCACTCCAACGCATCCCCTCCACTCCCCACATCTTCTGCAGCAATGTCCGAAGCCTACGAGCGCGAACGGTAACCTTCCACCCGGCACCCCCTTAGCAGCCTTACTAACCCGCACAACCAGGCAAAACAACGCCCGCCTCGACGAGCTCGCCTCCAAAGTCTCCGCCCTGCGCGGCGTGACCGTCGACATCTACGACAACGCGCGGAACCACGACCTCATCGACAACTCCAACGAAGCCTTCTCCTCCTTTTCCGCCTCGCTGAAGGGCAGCGCGACGCGCCTTGGCCGCATGGCGCAGAGCGGGAATAAAGTCGCGGTGTTGAAGCTCGCGGGGATTATTGTGGGGGTTGTGGTGCTGCTGTGGTGGATTTGGCGGTTTTTTGCGTGATGGTAGATTCGGGGTCTAGTGTATGAGACGAAGATGGGATTCACGAATGGGTGCGATTAACGGGCGAGGATGAGTGGGCTGCTGGACAGGATGGCGATGGGCGTACGCTGAGAGGGCGACTTCATGGAGGGAGAACGAGAGAGAACGGGTTATTTCGAGGTCGGGTTACGCTCGAGGATGTCCGGGCCTGTAAACCGGTGTGTCATGGACTGAACCTCTTCCTTTTCGGGAAGCCGGTCAAATTGGAGTTCCAGGCGTCAAGGAGCCCTGCAAGGTGGGTTAGCATCACAAGCATGTTGGGCGTTCGTGCATAGCGGGTGTCAGCTATCACAGTAGTATATTCGGTGGGAATTGTCCTTCATGTACGAGTTTCATATATTATATCGTTTTACTCATACTACAATCAACTAGCATAACCATCTCTCATCCTCCGCAAAGCTATGCTTATCACAGCAGTATCCGAATATCACTCCCAGACATTCGAAAACAGATCGTCTCCGAACCCACCCACTGGCTTCGCATTGCTCTGTACCGTGGTGCTAGTTGCGGGCGCAGCGCTACTCCACCCTCCAAAGTCCTCATCAGCGCTGATTGTCGGCTCAGCAGGCTTTGCACTGCCAAAACCTGCGCTGGTAGTATTGCTGCCCCACCCAAAGTCGGTGGTCCTTCCTGGTGACATGGGCGCCGGTTTGGCTGCAGCTGATTTCGGAGTGATGCTTGTATCTGGAGTACTCCACACATCATTGGAGCCCCAGGCGTCCATTGTCGAGAACCCTGAGCCGAAGTTAGAGACTGCTGCAGGTTGCGGGTTAGACAGCGGTTTTGGTGGCGGCGCTGGAGCGGAAATATTGAAGGCAGAATTGAAATTGGTGGTGGTCGAAGGTTTTGGTGGCGGTGCAGGAGGTTGTGATGGTGCGGACAAATCGAAAAGATCACCGCCGTAACCTTGACTTGACACAGGCGGTGGAGCCGTAGCGACGGGGGAGGTTGCGGATAGGAAGTCGCCAAAGCCGCTTGAAGAACTAAATGTGCGTTGAGCGGACGGCGGCTGCTGAGGGGTGGGCTTGACAGGCTTTGGGGCCGTGTCGAAGAAGCCACCTCCGCTTCCGAATGCGGATGTCGATGTGGTTTGAGGAGCAGCGGTTGTGGCGCGGGGGCTAGCCATACTGGTGAGACCGGCAAAAGGCGATGGCTTCTGAGGCTGTTGCGTAGTGGATGAGGAGAAGGTCAGACCGCCGAAGGCGTCATTGAGGCCGCCAACTCCGGATGGTTGTGGTTGCTGAGACTGTAGTGGTGGTGATTGAAGACCACTGAATGACGGGGGTTGAGGCTGTGGTTGAGCTACAGGTTTCGGGGCGGATGCGTAAAGTGACAATATGGACTGCTTGAGGTCCGGTCTTGAGGGAACAGATGAGGCTGACGATACTGCGTTCGAACTGGACGGTCTGGCTGGCGGAGCTGTCTGCGCGCCGCCGAAGAAATCCAATCCTAGCAACGAATCACCGGGCTTTGTCTGCTTAGGCGGGGCTGCCTCCACTCTCGAAGGCAGCGGTTTGCTGGTGGGTGGCTCTATCGTGCTTGGCCGGGGAGGTCCTGAAATGCTGTCGTCTCCGAACAGATCGATATTCGGCTGCGGCTGCTTTCGCCGTGGCGGAGGCGACACGACTTGGCTTGAATTGCCAGCAGCGCGTTGGGAAGATGATCTGTCAAGTTTCGCCTTCTCTTGTACAACGTTCAACGGCTGCAAGCAAGACTCAGTCGGACTGCTGACAGGACAATATTGCGTATCCTAACTCACCACATCGTCGTCACCATCAACGTCCAGCGTGGCTGGGTCCGGCATAGGTCCGTCCATGACCCATCTCTTTGACTCGTACTTTGTCCGGATGAAATTCTCGATCTTCCTGTATGTGATTCAGCGGGTGTTTCTGGCAATTGCTCTTATATGCCGAACGTACGACTCTGACGGCACATGCCCAGGAGCCAGCTTTGCTTCCCAGTACCTAAACATGTCAACGATTTGTGATTCTACTGGACTTGTATGCTCACTTGTTCGCCCTCGCATTGCCCCACCGTAGCATGCTTTGAAGTTGCTCATCCGTCCACGCGTCTAAGTCTACTGACTTTACTCGACTGATATGCGTTCCCATACCACGGTGTATCCCGGAGCAGCTGCGTTCTCCGTCAATCATACTGTTCATATATGACCGCCGAGGGTACTGTGATAGTACCGGATGCAGATGAATATGCCCAGGTTCCAGCTCGCCCATCTCGGGTCTGAGTGTAATGATACGTTAGCTGTCTGCACTTGCAGCATTACGTTGGAACTCGTACGCTTGTTTCTCTTGCAGTCGGCGCAGCTTTTGTTGCTCTCCAATTTCACCAAGCTCTTGAGCGTCTGCTGGTTCTGTGCTGCACGGTCGGCCCCCGGTTTAGTTCGTGATGACATTGCGCCTGATGATCGCGACGCTGCGCGAAAGATGTAGAGGACGACAAAGATCCGGGACAGCGAGCGGAGAGGGCGCTGTGCAAGCTGAGTTGTTGATGGGGATTTGTGGACTGGATTCGACGTTTTACTCTATCCAGCTGTTCTCGATACACAATGACCCTTTGACGTGGTGGCTTAACAACCGCCTTAGCGTGTCGATCACGTGCGACAGGAGAAAGTGGGCTCAAAAGTGATGAAGCTCTCTTCGTAATATACTTAGTCAGAGGGCAGCAGAAGGCTTGAGAGTGTATGTATGGACTGTGAACTAGAAGTGTCGTGAATCAATCATGAACGCTTTCGACACTGGATTGATACATGTAGACGCCCTCCACCAACCCACAGGGTAACGCCGAACACCACAACAGATGGATAGAAGCGAACAGAGGAATTGCTGTGGCTACCATCTCCCACCGTAGCCTCCTCTGCCCCTGAAACCGCCTCCACGTCCGTATCCACCGCCTCCCCTATAACCGCCCCTTCCATAGCCACCTCTGTCTCCATAACCACCGTCATAGTCACCTCCCCTTGGCCCGCCGGGACCGCCGTCGGCGGCTTCCACTCGGGCTGGCGGTGGCTTGCCTTTCAGCTCCTTCTGCATCTGCTCGTATGTTTTCCGCATCTGCGCGTAGCCCAAGTGCATCTTGCCGTAAAAGTGATCCGCCAGCCGCCTGTCATTGTCCAGTCTACTCAGATACGCGCCACATACGTCGCACACTTGTAGCTTCTGATGGCCGGAAGGTCCTGATGTGTCCGACAGCGCTTTGAGTTCGCGTTCCCGGTCGTCTTTGGTCTGCTTGGCCTGCCTGACTTTGAAGAACTCTTGCACCGCTAGGTTGACGCTGCCCTCCTCTCCGAGGATCTTGACTTCAAAGAGGCCGTTCTCTATTGTCTTGGACAGGTCTGAGATTTGCTTGAGCTGTTACCGTGCCGGATTAGCTATCGCGATCGAAACCAAATCTCTTCACAGGACTCTTACCAATTGATTCGTCTGCCGTATCTCATCCGGCGTCTTCTCCAACCTCCTTTGCGCACTATCTATCCTCCGGTTGCACTCGTCGACATACTTCTGCATGTCCCGCAAGTAGTCGTACTCGAAACCCCATCTCCTCTTCTGCTCTGGATCGGCCGCCTCGTATTCGTTCTTCAGGGGCTCGCTGTGCACTTTGGGGCAGGGGCCGAAATCTTGTTTGGTGTTGGTGAACAAATCATGCGGACAGGTACCGATGAGGTATGAGCGGCACACCTTAGGAT
>JAKLMF010000592.1:0-10065 GCA_022813555.1 Botryosphaeria agaves | reverse complement strand
TGGCGAAGCTGCCTTCTCCACATTTCCGCTCTCCAGCGAACAACACACTCTGCTGGGCCCCAGCTGCTGTAGGTCTCTCAGCAATTCATGGATCCTTCCGCTCAGTACAGTGAGTGCCAGACAAGCGGGCACTGCATACATGATGCAGAGACCAACGGACGTTACGTCGAGCACAATGCCGCTGCTATCAGACATTCCCTCTTTCAGCGTAATCGTCAGGGTTGGCGGAAGATCGTGATCAACTTTACACCGTCTTGGTTCAGTGTAACGATGGGAACAGGCATAGTCTCGATCCTTTTGCATAACCTGCCGTATAATAGCTTATGGCTATACTGGACATCTATTGCTATATTTATTCTGAATATAGCTCTATTCCTTATCTTTACTCTTATCTCGATTCTACGATACACGCTCTTCACAGGGTTGTGGTCATGCATGATTCGACATCCGGTGCAGTCATTATTTCTCGGTAAAAGTGCTGAGTCGTTGAATTGAGGCAGCCCGCTAACAAAGAAAGGTACCATTCCGATGGGGCTCGCAACAATCATCAATATGATCGCCTTTGTGTGCGTCCCATTGTGGGGCTCGTGGGCTGCTCTCCTCGCTTGGATATTGTGGTGGATTGATGTTGTCCTGGCTGTCACGTCGAATTACTACTTACCATTCATTATAATGCATAAGCACGAGGTGAGTAGAAGGACCCTTCCTTCTATAGAGCTTCTGAAACCTAACAAACTTTTGCATCTTCAGAGCAAGCTCTCAACAATGACAGCAGCATGGCTTCTGCCTATCGTAGCTACCATCGTCGCGGCAGCCTCGGGCGGTATAGTTGCATCGGTTCTACCCAATGACCAGTTTGCGCTTTGGACCGTTGTAGTCAGCTACATCATCTTGGGTTGCGGCCTCCCGCTTGCCATGTTTACCCTGGTCATCTATTTCCAGCGGTTGACTCTACACGCGCTTCCACCTCGTGAAGTGATAGTTTCAGTGTTCCTTCCTCTAGGTCCACTCGGCCAAGGTGCATTTGCTGTCATGCAACTGGGTCGTGACGCGATGGAGCTCTTCCCACGAACACACACGATGCCGTCAGCGCCCATAGCAGGGGAGGTTTTCTACTCCGTCGGCCTGCTTGTAGCTCTTGTGATGTGGGGATTTGGACTTACGTGGCTGTTCCTTGCGCTGGCCTCGATCTCGCGCTCCAGGTTTCCATTTAATATGGGATGGTGGGGGTTCACGTTCCCGCTAGGCGTGTTTGCCACTGCGACTACGACTTTTGCCAAGGAACTACCTTCAGAGTTCTTCAAGATTCTGGGAACAATACTGTCCCTTGTTGTTGTGTTGTTCTGGATTGTAGTGAGCATCGGCACGATCAAGAGGTCTTAAACGAGTTTGGACATAAGAGATCCACTTGTAAATATTACGACAAGACCCGTCATGAACGCTTTGATGCTCTTGAATTCAGAGTCCGTCCATCACTGTCTTCGGTGGGCATAGCAGCGCCATAATGGGCTTCCAGCAACTATTGACTGCTCGCCCTCCAGTCTAAATACAAACGCCTCCAAATTGCCTGGCCAATCGTCCAGCCGATAGAGAAGGGCGTCAACCAAGTCTGTCAGCCTCTTGGAGCGGTGCATGCATCTCTAGAGCCTCATGCGGGTATTGTAGTCACCATAAGTCCCGTCGCCACAGCATCGAGTCTGCAGGCCAAACGCGTTGCTTTATTGACATCCACCTATGAGTTCGCTGGTGTCGGTAGACCCTCAGCCCCAGCCTGATTCAACTCCTTGATCCTCTTGAACATATCATGGCATATCAGTTCACCCACTACGCTGTCACTCGCATAATCCTTATGCCGCCGCACAAAGTGCCTCATCCATCTTGCTCCCGTCCATGCCTGGCCTTTCGCACGCCGCCGGATGAAATCTACGTACTTCGACACTCTCGTCTTCTCCTCGGCAGAAGCTTTGTCTTGAGCGATAAGCATGTCTGCGAGGTCCGCGAGACCTACAGACACCCCTTTTTGCTCCTGGGAAGCTCCGTTGATGATGTTGTCCAGCGAAACAAGAGACGGTGTATTATCGGCTACAATTTCCACGTCGGTTGTACCGTTTATCGACTTCTTCGAGCGCAGCAGCCGCCACCAGAACCGCTGATCGATGCACGCATCTCTCACGTGTGCTCTGTCCATGTTTCCTTCAATCTTCTCAATCGGGACGCAAAAGTCAAGGTTGAAAGTTGCAATTGCACGCCTGATCAAAGCTACGAAAACGGTACAAGCGGCGTTCTCGAAATCGGTCAGCTGAACTTCCATTGGGCGAAACTCAACCATCCAGGGGATGTTCTCTTTGTCCGGAGACGGAAGCTTAAGGCGCACGTGTGGCCATATGGTGGAATGTAATCGCTCCAGCAATGATGCTTCATCTTTAGGGTCGTTGCCTACGTCGTTCTCTGTGATAAGGAAGTGGGACCGCGCAAAGTGGTGGGCGAAGAACCGAGCCATGACTGAATCGAATCCACTGGACCTCAATCGCTCCTCTACAGCTTCATCTCGTGCAAGTGGCTGAGAGCTCTTTCCGTCTGTCTTAGCTCTCTTTCCGATATACGCCGGACTCGCGCCCCAGCGTGGCGGCAAATGCCCCTTCTCCTCTTCCGTACGATCGTCCAGCGCTTGAGACGTCGTGTTCCACCTCACATCAACGTCTGCCAGGAGTCCCTTGTAGATGGGCGTCGCAGCTGTCAGTGCTAGCATGATTGGGCCCAGCGCGCACAGCTGATCATGCAACTCACGCGCCTCATCAAGGTCACGTGTTGCGAAAGTCGCCTGCAGGCCACAGGCACCTTCACCGAAGATGAAGCCTTCGATGAATATGCAGTTTTCCGTGCCTCCGACGGAGTCAGCGGAGGGATCCCGCCACGGCCACATCGTCGACGAATCTCGGAAGATTGGTACGCTTACTGGACCGCGGTGTCCGCGGCGGGCACGTATGTTCGATTCCAAGCATTGATATCGGGTTTCCGAACTGAGAGCCTCGTCAGTGACAAAACGTGAGCCCTCATTGTCTTGCTCTGGGTCGATTGGATTGTCAGAAGCGTGCTCAGATGCACCCAGGAGAGGAAACACGGGAAGTGTGAAAGGCGCGGCATCTTCGCTGCTCAAGAGTGACTGCAACTCCGAGCGTCTGTTGTCTGGCCATTAGCATAGTGGACTACAATCAAAGCCAATGTCGAACCTGCCTCTCGACCATGCTGGATTCCACGGAGAGCAGCTCATGTGTCTTGAGTCCATAGGTGTCCTTTGGCGATGATTCAATCATATATTTCGTAGCTTCGGCATCCCAGGCAAATTCTGGTGCGTCCTTTTCGGAGCTCTCGGCGATTCGAAGGATCTTTTCCTGCTCATGCAAAAGCTGCACCCTTCTTTTCGTTTCGTTAAGTTTTACGATTTGGTATTCGACCTTGACGCGAATGAGAAACCTTTGTCAAGACACTGTTTCAGCAGACATACCTCGTCACCCCATCTTGAGGCGTCGCCAACTCGATCTCTGCACTTAGGCCATGCTTCGATCAACTCCTGTGACAAGGGTTAGGGAAGCGTCTGTTGGACAAGTACGGAGACTACCTTGACGGCAGCTTTGTCCAGCCGTTTGCTGTGTGGTTGTATCTGATCCCACCGCAGCCAAGACCCTTTGAGTCTAGGGAATGTTAGTGTTGTGCACATCCTCCGTAATAATAGAGTACTCACGGTACGCCCATTGCTCCTAGCACCTGTCAGTCGACTGCACAACACACTTCTGGCTCACTCACTACAAATAGTATGGAACCGGCGAACTCTGCATAGAGCTGAGAAGCCCGAACGAAGAGGCATGGTGTCTACCCTTGAACACGGGACAGGGTTCATTTAAAGGTCATAGTGTTGTGCAGCCTCTAGTACCACGGACCGGTCCTTAGTGACGTCGAACTGCATCCCAGCAGGGTGATGGTGACGAAAAGCGGAGGCACAGCAAAGTGTATGGAGAGTCACAGAGCTAGACGCATCGAAACTGGCGGCTTAAAGCCACCGCCTTCAAGTTGTCCGAAACCAGATGGGGTGTTGCTAATTAGGGTAGATCAGCGGGTACAGCCATGCACTAGCATCGAAAAGGAGCCGAGCTTGAGATTGCCGAAGAGCGTATCTGCCACAGTCAACGCACTGAGAAAAGAAGCAGGACGACATGATCAAGAAGTATTCCGATGACTCCGCTTGCTTCTAAACACTCCGTTCAAGGCGGGATCGGTAGTAGATGTGACTTGGCATGCGGAGAAATGGATGTGGGATGATCGACGGAGGATCTGCGCCCTGACCCTGCCCGCTTGACGAACCTCGTCACGAACCACAACCTCGAAGGCACGTGATGCTACACCAACCCACCAATACATGTGGTCAAGCTCATGTTTGAGAGTCAGGCATTACAGACGCTTCTATTGCATCGAAATGGGTGCATGGTCGCCGATCTTGAGGGCTATCGAGATTTGCCAAGGGTCCAAGAAGTTACACATCACGCTCAGGTCATATGACTGAAGCATAAACCAGCCCCAGCTTCGATCACTGAACTGCCTCATATCATCGAGACAAATCATGAACGAATGAGTTTGTGGTTGTGAATCATTATTGAATTACTCTCTATATCTATGACTCTATGCGGACGCAATCCGGCAGAGCCAGTGCTATGCAACCCAAGCCTTCCCATGCTCTATCTTTTGTCCCGTAATGTCCCTCTACAGTCCCATTCCAGTCTTCATTGTGACTCAGCCGCAGATAGCGGTGTCCGTAGTGCATCCAACAAACCCGTTAGCGCAAGCATAATAATTCCCATGCCCTGACGGGCAGCTGCCCCAGTAGCGCTGGGGTCCCTTGTCGCACACCTCAGGGCTCTGACTCGTACATCCCACAAACCCACTGTTACACTCGCCCTTCTTCGCATACCAAGTCCCCTGCGGACAACTCCAGCCCGCAGCAGGTGGAGGTGTGGCAGGCGTAGTAGGTGGTTGGTTGTTGCTCGGCTCAACCGGCTTTGGCTCAGGCGCCGGTGCAGGAGCAGCGCAGATGTTGCTGTTGGTCGTGCACCCGATGAATGTGACGACGCCGGCGGTCTCGCAGCGGTAGAAGGAGCCGGACTCAGGGGAGGCGCTGCAGTCGTTGTAGAAGCGCTTGGCGCCGGTGCAGACTTCCGACGCTTTGTCGTAGGGGATGCAGCCGACGAAACCGCTGGTGCAGGCGTGTTCGGGCTTGAGCTGGGATTGACCGGGGCAGAGAGGAGAGGAGCGCGCGGAGAGGGAAGGGGCGGCGGTGGCGAGGGAGAGAACGCAAGCAAAAGCGGAGATGGAAGTGAAGTAGTGCATGATGCTCTGTTGGAAACTGAAGTGGAGTTGGAGATTGGTTGTGAATTTGATGAAGATACCAAGACGTATTGCTTGATGAAAGCTCAAGATAAGCTGGTAGCGAAGGAAACTGAGGTGGTTGTAGAGCTGCTGAATGAAGACTTGATGCGAACAACGATTGCAAGATGGAAAGAACTGAGATACTTATACCCGTCATGATCTATATCTGCGTGTTGTTTAGAGGCGGGTGCATAGCAGTGCTGGTGGTGAGGCACTGCAAGGCTGTGAGGTAGGGCAGCTGCTAAAATTACCAGCTTCTGCCACTACCCGCGGGGCTGAGGAGGGGTAGCCAAGGAACATGGTGAGCAGGGCTGAAAGCCGCATTGTTGCGTTACCTGGGTACGTATCGGCAAACAACTGAGTCAGCGCTACAGCTTGCCAAGGGATCCAAGCAACTTCGCCACATAACATGGGCTGAGCTGCCAGTGTATCTGTCGTCTTGTGTTCAGCTGCTTGTCTCGGCAGATCTGAGCTCTAGGTATGATTGTGTCTGTCACTTCTTCATCTTGTGTCTGTCACCTCTTCATCGCATCCATGCTTGTCGATGACCGGCTTGATCCGTCGCGAAGTGGAGGGTAGTAAAAGTATCTCCCCTTATCCAATTGCTATTTGCGTGTCTGTCGGATTATCGACATCAGTTTCGCAGCGCAAACACGGCCCTGTTTGAGTAGAGCGTCCCATGCCAGCGAACAGGCTGTGGCATTGCTGCTGTCGGTCAGTGCGGCTTTCTAGAAGAACAGCGCTTCAGCACCAATCACATTTCTCTCATTGTTGTTTTCGCTGTCTCTGTTCTACATCTCGATGGGCGCTATGTCACAAGCCGTCCTCTCTCGAAGCCCCGCTTGTGACTTCTTTAGCAGCACATTCTTCCATCGACCGTCGACAGCTTGCCACTGCTTAATCAGCCCGCTAAACTTGAGGATTGATGTTGACTCCATCACCGCCTCTCTTTCTGAACAGTCTTGAAAGGGATTCTCCATTCGGACAGTAGCTGGACGCGCTTAAACAAACTCCTTGGGGGCAGCAAGCCAACACGCAGGACTGCCCAGGGTCACATTCGGCAGTGGTAGAGCAAGATTTGAAATCCGAGCAGGATCCCCCCCTCAGACAATGCCCAACGCCGTCGACATCGGGCTGGCAAAACCCGCATCCATTATCACAAGACCTGCTTGCAAGACAGCGTCCGGGGCTGTCGCAGTAGCCGTAGGGGAGGTTGCACTTGCCGTTTGTACAGGCCATTGGAGATTTGCACTAGGATCGCTTTAGCTTGAGTTTCGACACACGTGCGAAGAGGACATACGGCGTTTCCGCAAGAGCCGCAGTTGTTGTTGTCCTTCTGCAAATCTGGACAAGCGCCATTGCAAGGTGTAAGGCCACTGTTGGTACATTTGCAGGCACCTGAAATGCAAGTAGCTCCTGCAGGGCACTGGAAGGAGCGTAAGCAGTTCGTTCTAACGCAGGATAAGCTGTGATCCTCATTAAAACTCACCGTCTTCCCACAGCTTCCACAATTGCCGCTATCTACGTTGGTATCACGACACACACCTCCACATAGCTGCTGGCTAGGAGAGGTCTTGCATGGACCGCAAACATAGCAAGGGCCGGTACCTTTCGCAGCGGGAGCTGTACAAACGTTTCCGGGGTTGGCGAAGTTGGCTGCACACCACTGGGCGCAGACGCTGTTGCCGTTTTGACGCTTTGTGTAAGCGAGAACCGACGTGACAGCTGCTGCATTTCGCAGTCAGCCATGTTAAGATCATAAGCGTAAAGTGCTATCAGACGATGGTGGAGTTACCAAGCACGTGCAAGATAATCACAAAAAGCCTGGCCATCGTGAGATATTGTCTGACACAGACCTGGGAAGTTTTTAGAGAGCCTTGAGGTGAAAGCTGCTTTTGAATCTGACAGACGGGACGGGCTGAAGGCGAGGAACATCATTGACTGCCACGAGCGGTCCTGGTGCTCCCAGATTTGCGGCATTTCCCAGTGTTTTCGCATCGCGCTGTGGAAACTCGCGCCTTCAGCTAGTGTCAGATCGAGTTCATCAGCCCCTACTTAGAGCCCCGCTACGCTTTCAGCTGGTGGTGGCTTCGAATACGCCTGGCGCAACAGACCAATTGCTGTGTCAAACGATAGTGCGCAGCTGTTTAGGTGGAAAAGCGGACAGGATAAGCGGATTTGGATGCGTCTAGGCCGTAGAGAGGCGCGCTATATGTACGAGCTGAGCGCAATGTCCAGCTCGCCTACAGCAGAATTTACTCAGTCACTCTGCGTCCTCAGCCCAGCTGGCTTCTCCGATGGAACTTACTCGTAGTTCGCCCAGGACATAGCTATACTTTGAGGTAAACAGCGTACTTGAATCGGCCGAATACATGCCAGTGCAGTGAAATTCTTGGACGACACTCCAGCTGGAACGATTGACACCTGCTAGCGAACGCATTTCTACTCAGTGCGATCATATCTCCATGTGTCTTCCAGCTCTCAAAGACCTGGCCAGTTGAAATACGATTTGGATGGGCTGATGGAAGTATGAGTCAATGCAACTCCGGTTCATTGATCTCTGTGCTTAGGACTGAGATTGCGAAAGACAAGCCGCTATATTTCCTTTCGTCTCGCGTTGAGATGCTCATATAACTTCTCCCACTGCGCATCTTCTCCGTCTTCTCCTGCGCCATCAGGTTCTCCAATTGTCATCAATCTTTGGTTCTCCCGTAAACAGCCCTGATCAATCTCTCGGTACTTGCCGCCGATACTATAGATTGTCTGCCCGTTCCTACTCTGGTCTACGGCTAGCAGACCTGCGCTGTATGCGACAACGGTCGGAGACTGGGCTTCAACATGGAGGGCATCGCGAAGCAGCTCAGCGGATATGATGTTTGTGTCAGTCCAGCTAGGAGCGAGGCAATTCACTCGGATGTTCGGTTTGTCCCGGAGCTTGAGCACAGGAAGAATGCCGCGCATGAAGCCTACAACACCGTGTTTTGCGGTCGCTGATAGAACAGTGAGATTTGACAATACGTAACGCTGCTGTAGCAGACGTCTTGAGTGGAGAGTTGGACTTACTGTAATCTGTCGCACCGAACTGGGTATAGCTGGACGCTGAAGCGGTCAAGATGACACTTCCACCAGCCGACTGCTTACTCATATGAAAGATGCCAAGGGACGCGGTATTAATGCAGCCACGAAGATTGATGTCTAGACACTTTTGTGCCGGTTCTCGAGGATTTCCGGCTTCGTCTATCTCAAGATCGACATACTCGGCCGCAGGACCAACGCCTAAGGACCGACTTCAACATCGGTTCTCGGTCGACAGAGATGTATACGCACCTGCGTTTGAGAATACAATATCGATGCGGCTGTATCTCTCTTGGGCTACGCCGAACAGATTAACCAGATTGTTCCATTCCCTAACGTCTGTTTTTACAAAAACCGTGCCAGCAACGTCCTCTTTGGGAGGGTTGATATCTCCGATAACAACTTTGGCGCCTTTTGATGCAAAGAGTTTTGTGGTTGCTAGACCGATTCCGGATGAGCCACCTACAACAAGAAACTTAGCCTCTGTAGCAGGTGAGATGGTACCAGGCACACAAGCACGTACCAGTGATCACTGCGACCTTATCACTCAATCCCGTCAGTTGTTCGTCTGTAATTTGTATGTCCATTTCGAGGTTGTTGATTATGGAGAATTTGTACTTCGGACTTTTCGACCAACGTTACCCTCTTCCTTCTGAAGTCTCGATTGCCAGGGTAGCGAACACCGGATGTCAGCTTATTAAGGAGCCGACCAACATTGCAGTGTTGTGGGCCATTGCGGGGTTATGCCGCGGCAAAGACTCAGGCTGGAAAACCGACCTGCTTCGGCCCCCGTCTTGGCATGAGGGGGAGTACCCCACGTGTAAGAGTCTGGAAAGAAGATTAGCGCCCTTTCGAACTTCCATATTGATCCCACATATCACTGCAGCTCATCTTACCTCTGTTAGCGTGGTCCGTTCCACATCCGTGTGGAGGCCGGCAGCGGTTGACAAGATTCTGCACGATGCCTGGCTCGCCAACCAGAAAGCATGCAAAGAAAGGATGGATGGCGCAGAGACTACTCTTTCCACGAGGCCTATTCCAGCTCATGCCGTTCTTCGATGCCGGGTATACGGGAAGAAGCGCGTCTACCAAGTTCACTCACGCCATGAGGTGCCTCAAGCTCCGTGACATTTGCGTTTGTTTCTAGCTCAGGCGTGAGCAGTTCTGCGTCACTTGCGAATCGACGAGCCTTGGACCGGCGCTGAGCAAAGCGATAGGCAGCTGTTGCAACAGCGATCCCGACAAAGAAACCTAGCAGAGCGCCGACTGCGATGCCTGGTTTGGCTCCTGCGAAAGAAGTTCCGCGCGGAGGCTGACAGGAACTCGCAGCTAGAAGTGTTAGGAAGACGAGGACAAGCCGGAAGTGCATTTCGAGGATGTCCAGGGACAAAGCTTGACTGAAGAGGATTGGAATCGCGGAAAACGAACTGATCAATTTCAACTCCTCACGAGGCTGAAACCTTATCTTTCTTGGCAGTGCATTACCCCTCTATGTTTGAAGATACATACATAAATAGCTGCTGGCGGCTTACCATGCGCGAAGTTCCAGCCCCGGATGAGGCGCTATTGGAG
>JAKLMF010000591.1:2478-12828 GCA_022813555.1 Botryosphaeria agaves | reverse complement strand
CCTTTAGTCTTGATGTATCTGTGTACACTGGATATGTGCCCGGTGCCGAGGACTTGATGGTACATGTAAATAAGGACCTGCACCCTTGTGATCCGTATGCTGTTGCCATGGAGTGCTTAGAGTGGGACATCAATATCTGTGAATAGTCAGCGATAGCCATAGAAGCACAAGGATCGCTCCTGCTTCACCAGACTCGGTGTATCGTAACACACCTGTCCTTCTGTGTTCATCTTTATGCTCCTTACAGTTCCTCTTTGCTCCTGCTTGTTCGTGTCCAACCCTCCTTCTCATCTCGAAACAAGAAAATTGTCACTCCTACTTCTCAAAAGCCATTGACCCTACAGCCAAAACCGTTTCTGTTGAGCACAACCAAGTCCGCGAACTATTTGACTATGTCGACCAACATACATGACCTTTCCGATGCTCCCACACGAGGATACACTAGCAATAACTCTTTGACCATTCCAGATGGAATCCAACCGAACGAGAGACCACAACCCGGTCAGCTACCCGAAGAGTTATTCGACATGGTCTTCTCTGAGTGCAACGCTATGGACCTTGCTCAACTCTGCCATGTCAGCAAGAAATTCTACCGCATCGCCCAACCGCATCTCTACAAGGAGCTCCAAGTGCCCCGACAGTGCTATGGAAATTTCTCAACGCTGCTTCGAACGCTTATCGAGCGGCCAGACTTAGCGGAGCAAGCAAACTCCCTCAAGTTGCACTGCGAAGTGATCGATGAACACCCATCCGGCGAAGAGATCGCGCTGTTCCAGGAAGCTGTTCGGAGGCTCGCTCTACTGAACCCCATCACAATCGAGTGGATGCACCAAATAGGCCGCAAAGCCGTTTGGGATTCATCCTTGAATCGTTGGGTTGATGACCATGTCGGAGGCCAATGACGAGGAGCGGAGGCTGCAGCGCAACTGCTGGCTACGCGATTAACCGGTCTTGAGGAACTCGGACTGAGTCTCTTCGCGGACACCAGCGTGTTATTCCTCTCGGCAGTCTGCAGCTCGACGTTCGGAGCATGGTTCCGCAAGTTGAAGTCCGTCAAAGTTACACATGGTTCGGCGTACATCAACAGAGAGATGATCGCTGCGCTTCTCCACCTTCCCTCGTTGGAGAGGATGACCGTGAGGAATCTGGCGGATACCTCCAGCGGTCGCAACGGCATGACCCATTGGATCTGCGCGCTAGGAATCTCGAACGTAACTCATCTCGACCTCAGCGTCTTGAACGATCGATCAATGCAAGATCTGCGGTCTATCTGCGCGGCTTGCAGGGCGATCAAGTCCTTTCGGTGCCTGTTCGACAAGTCTGCGAGGCCCGCGACGAGATTCTCGGAGATTCTTGAGGCGTTGGAAGACCACAAGGCTTCCCTGGAGAAGCTGGCCTTTGAGCTGAGACTCTGCCTGCTTCCAGAAGACGATTTCGTTAGTGATCGGTACACGGGTGATCTTCGCGACTTCAAGCGATTGAAGGGGCTCACAATCCCAGAGCTGGCTGTACTGAAGTACGACAGATGGTTCAGCGACGGACGGAGCAAGCCATCGCTCCTGACAATGCTGCCTAGTCTGCTGCCCGAGGCCATCGAGAAGCTCACCATGCTTGGCTGGACGTCGGAATTTTCGCCGCATCTGGAAGAACTGGTAGAAGGTCAGTAAGATATCGATTGGCCACTTTGATTACAAATACTGATCTTGGAGCACTGCAGTCATCACTGGAGGTCGCCCGTACCCAAATGCAAAGAGCAATCGTGCCGACCACTTTTCAGCCCTACAAAGCATCAGCCTGGTCGACAACCCGGCCTGCGAGGATAAGGACGATGCCGAAAAAGTGCGAACTCGTTTGGAAGTGTTAGGCAGAAAGTTTGCTCAATTCGAGATCTCGCTCATCCACAAGGGTAAGTGTTTCTCAGTATGCAAGACGTCTTAGACGATTTTCACGTCCGTCCATTGGTATACTGACAATGGCATAGAGAAATTTTTCGACCATTGGAAGAAGTAAGTTATAGATTCCACAACGCTACGGGCACCAGGCCAATAGAGGAGGCGGATGAACTAAATATTTTGGAAGAAGAGGATAGACCGGACACAACAGACTGTATGAGACAACTGGTTTTAGGAGAGGCGTTACAACTGCGGCGCACGTCTCGGAGACTGTCATGTGCGATCAGGGAGCGGGCTCGCGACTTAGAGACGACGACTCTTGGAATATATGGAACTGCAGTCTTGTCAGCTAGAGAGTAATGGAACATTACTTGGATTACCCACTAAAGAGCTTTCTATACGTATTGGTACCTCTGACATGAGTGTAGCATACAATCCCGAACTGGAACGGCGGTGCTGAGGCGCATATCTGTTCCTCAGCGACAAATCACAAGCATGCAACGTCCTGCATGCTCGGAAAGCCATGCTGCAGATCGTAAGCGGGTATCTGAAAGGCCATATAGCAGAGCCCTAACAACCGCAGAACAGCCCGTGTTCTGATTACGGACCTCTCACCACCGCAAAGGGATTTGCTCAGATGGTCCATTGAGGTGTCGTGGCAGTAGCGCTGAGACATCGGTTATACGTGAACTTTTGATTGCCATATCTTGATATGTTCAAACGCTTCTGAACAAAACCGCCTTCTATGCTGATGCACCATCCCGTCACCCAAACGCCTACCAAATCCTCTTAGCAACCATAGCATACCTCTCCACCCCATCTAGCCTCATCTCCCCCCTAACCGCCTTCTCCTTCGCCCTAAAATCCCTCTCCTTCAGCTTCCCCAGCCCCTCCGCATCATCCGCATAGATCCACCTCCTCTTGTCCTCATCAACCTCCACAACCCCCCACCCGCCCACCCGGCGGCCCGCCGTATCGACAACGCCCTTTTCCCGCTCCTTCATACCCTTGTACCGGCTCCGCGCAAAGCCGAGAAGACACATGCCCAGCACGAGCTTGAATGCCAACAGCAGTAGATATGCGACCAGAAACACGACAAGCATGGTCGTAAAGGCGATCGAGTCGTCCAGACTCCACCAGCTGAAGCTGCTCCCACCGGCGGCGTCCGCGCCGGCGCCGAAGGAGCTGCGGCCGAGCGCGCGGCGGAAGATTTGGTCGATGTGGGCGAGCGCGGCGGTGGTGGCTGGAGAGGTTGTGGCGGTTGATTCGAGGGAAATGGAGGTTGCGGTTGAGGGGAGGGGCGGCGGCATGTGGGTTGCTAAGAACATGTGGTAGGTCTGGAGCGAGGCGCGGATAAAGAGGCATGCGAGTGGGAGGACAGGTAGACCGAGGCGCTTGGTCAGGTTCTGGTCTGCAAAAGCCTGTAGGTTTGTAAGTGAGTGACGCTATGAGACGGCAACGCATTAGAAGTCAGACGAAAGCGGAGAGCTCACATGGGAATAGTAATCCTTGGCCATAACGTCTAAGAATCGACCGTAAATGTTCGGTTTGACGTTGTTGAACTTGTTGATGTAGGCGTGTTTCAACCAGTCCACAATCATCTCGCTGCCAAGAACGAGCAAGAACGGTCCGAGGACCTCACCAGTCCATCTAGGGAGGATAGTGAAGCTCTTCGGAATGATGTTGCCGCTCGACAACGGTATGCTGGTCGCGTTACTCCCAGCTACGCTGCTGCTTGACGAACCCAGCACGCCCTGCAAACTGATACTCAGACCGCCAACTTCGGCGACATTCCGCATCGCAATGATCATGAGCATAAGCCATAGCTGAAACCGCTCGACCACGTCCGCACACGTAAGCTGGAACAGGTTCTCCTTCTCAAACTTCTTGAAGACCGTGCTCTTGATCTCAACGAACTGGTTGGACATGAGAAGCGTAAGAAGCGCGTTCGAGTAGGAATTGACCGCGACATTCAGAGTGATGACTTGATAGAAGAGGGCGGTGGCGTGCAGGACGTTGTAGGCGAGAGCTAGAAGAAACATCCAAAATGGCCGGATAACCTTGCTGCGTCCTTCTGCATTTCTTTCAAGGGTCTCGGGACTGAGCAGGCACTCCATGATATCTTGCCCCAAGGCGGCGAAGAGGCGGTCACCAACCTGATGAGATAGTGTTTAGCAGGAAACGCTCAGAGGTGGGCAGATATTGTCACCTCAAGGACGTTGTATATCACGTAGAGCTTAATGGCCGCTTGTCCTCGGACACTGTGATACATCCTGCTTGCGTCGAAATGCATGAGAATGGCACAAGTCGCAATGACGAGCAGGCCTCTCAAGATGTCAGCTTTGTGAGCAGGTTGTAATGCAGACGGTGTTGACTTTGTTCGTCGAGATCTGTACGCTGAGCTTGCTTTTGACTTTCGCGTCTGCTCTGAAGGTACACGTGAAGCGCTGCCATTGGCAAGTTCGTCACCCGCTGCCGGTGGAACTACCGAATTTGACAGTGAGACTCGTCGGGGTTGGGTGCCAGCTGCCTGAGGCACAACAGGTATCGAATCATGTCCTTTTCGCCGGCCACGGTGCCATAGCCTGCCCAAACCACGATAGATATGGAAGCAGATATCACGTGCTTCTTTAATCACAGCACGCACCCAGTACTGAATCAACAGCCATACAGCTTTGAGAAAGCGCAGGGGTAGGACAGTGAAATTGTAGAGCCAAGCGTCCAGGCAAGCTAGAGCACCAAACCAGAGGATCTGCTCAAGTAGAGGCGGAAGTCGAAGGAAGTTATACAGGCGCTCGAACTTGATCTTGGAATTCTCATAGGGAATATCAGCAGTGGCTGACCGATGGATGTATAGTGGAGACGGTCGATCAGACGACAACTCTAGCTGCAGATAAGTGGCAATGGAAAGAGGTGGTATAGGCAACGAGGCTGGCATAGGTGACCCGGCAGGCTCGGGTATGGGTGATGGTTTGAGATCTGCCGAACCATTGCGAGCGGGCTCTTTTAGTTCCTTCAAACTCAGTGAAGGTAACGCGCGGCCGGCGCGATGATCCTCTCCATCCGGCGCGCCGCCTTGAGCTTTGGTCGAAGAGCGCTTCCTGCGTGTGACCACCGGCGTCGAAACTGCCCTTGATGACAGAGCTGGACGTGTGGGCCGCGATACAGCAGGCAGGTCCCCTACAGTAGGTGCATCCGCAACTCCCTGTTCGTTCTTGGATGCTGCCGAACTACCTCTGGTCCCGGCTTCGTCAACTTTCGGTCTTCCGCTGTGGCCTCCTACTGATTTGGCTCTGTCTCCGCGAACCTTTGGCGTCCGTTCCTGTAAGCCATTCACCGGCGATGTAGGTAGAGACGAAACATCTTCCGGAATTGGAGTCGCAGGGCGTAACGGTAGCGACGTCGGGGACGCGGTAAGCTCCTGGATCTTCGCTGGAGATAGCTTGAGGACTTTGTCCGTGGTGGGAGAGCCAAGCCTCCCTATACTGCCTCTCCTCGTGTCCTTGTTGTCCCCTGTCCGCAGTGACAGTTTCCCCCCGACTGCCCCGTCTAACTGAGGTACACAATGATCTCCATTCTCGACTACCGAACGTGGAGGCTCTGACACATCCGCGTCCTTGGAGAGCAATGCCTGCACTCCATTATCAGGAAAGGTTATTCGCAGGCCCTCCGGTTCGGGGGTCGGCGAAGGTGTGGGCAATTGGTCGTTCGCATCCGACTGTGGAACAGTATCAGCGTTTGTGTCGGTACCGAGCAACGGCGTCATGCTGCTCCCTTCCCAAGTTTGCCTCGCGCTGCATCTTCGTAGAAATGGTGGGTATTGCCTTTGTCCTCGAAGAATGATAAGACACTCCAATAAGAAGTCGGAAGCCGGGGTTTGGCCGACAACCTGACGCTAGGAACACGACACGGGTGTTTGCCTGCAGAGAGCTCCCGCCACATGGGTAAAGCAGCCCCCAACCCAAAGCATAGCAACTGATCTACATGACCATCTTTACATTCGAATAGCGATTAGGATGTCCGGTTACGAAGGCAAGCGCGCCCAGAGCAGTCAGGCTCGGCTCCAATCATTGACATCCTCCCAGTCGAGCACAACATCCCCACCACCACCCCCACCCCGCAACCCTCTCGCCGACCCGACCTTTCCACCTTCTTCTCGACTCTCGAGCTTGTCGACACCTCCGGCGACCACAGACCAAACAATGCGCACGCTCTCCCGCTTCCTGGCGACGTCGCCGCTGCATACCGCACCCTCGCGAACGCCTTCGAGATGATGCGGGGCGGCAGCGCTGCCTCCGCGTCGGCCTCAACCGGACCAGATCATCGACAGGACAGCACAGATGACCTGCTCACGACGCTGGTTGAGAGCCTGATGCGCAGCGCAGATGACCCGCCTCGAGAAATTGAAGGGGTGCCGGATAGCTTTCTGGACGAGCTGGAGAGGGTGCCGAAGGCGAAATTGAAACAGAGTGATTGTTGTCCTATCTGTGGGAATTCTTTCCTGGAAGGTAAGTGTGGACAGATTTGACCCGTTGCATCTGGTTGAGGGTGGCTGGAATGCGGGCTGACAGGAAATTCTAGACAAGTACCCGCTTGTCGTAAGACTGCCTTGCCATAAGGATCACATGTTCGACATGGAGTGCATACGGCCTTGGTTGAAGCTGAATCCGACGTGTCCATTAGATAGGAAGGTCCTGCTGAAGAAGAAGGAACCGCCTCCGTCCCCAAAGGATGACGAGGAAGATGGGGAGTGGGATGACATATATGCATGAGGAGACTGCGATATAAGATGTGCATGCGACTGATGTACGAAAGTTCATGAGATCCTGGAGTGTTTCTGGATTCGGTAGCGATGGGACAATGGGGCATTGGAGGGTTCGGCATTGATGCGACTGCTTCCACGAACTACCATTACGACGTATCTATCCCAGATACTTCACATTGATCGAGGTATGTGCCACACAAGCGCATCACTCGCTGTAAATGCCGATCTTACAAGTCACTCAGATCTTCCTGCCGGATGTCACGACTCTCGCTCTGGGGCGAAGCCTTTGTTGCATATCACCATTCGGGTTGAAGGAGGGTCAACGGAGGTCCTGGGCTCGGTAGAGCGAAGTGGATCATTCCAAGGACAGTGCTGAGCAGTGAGAAAGTCTCGATAGGCGCATAGTCGTCACTTGTGGTTGTTTTATCGAGGACTTGTGGCACTGAGCGATTGATGTGTATGGAGATTAGTGAAACAAAACTTGTATAACGTCCTGCAGTTCAGGCGTGAAGTCGTGTGCGTGTTTGCCAGTCCACAAGCTCGAGACGACCATCCTCCAGGAGATGAAGGGCCTGAGTCATGCGCAGCCGAGTCAGAAAGTCCAACGCTCGAGCAGATGGATCAACAACCCAAACCGCAACCCGTCAGATTCCATGACCATACGGTTGTCGTAGCATCTGAATTGGATGACCGGGCGCGTGCTCGCGAGCTGTCTACGTCGCTTCTGCAGAGTGAGCGAAGTAGGATGCAGCTCTGAGAAAATTCATTGCATGACTCAGGCGTCAACTGCACGCTTTTCATCACCGCAAACACCACTACCATTGTCGCAGAAATTCCATAGCACCGCCCAACGAACAATGGCTGACGTAGACGGCGCGGCTGAGGCCGTACAAAACCTCCACCTCGACGAAGTCACCGGCGAGCGCGTATCCAAGAGCGAGCTCAAGAAGCGCCAAAAGCAACGCGCTGCGGAAGCTAAAAAGGCAGAGAAGGCCGCAGCGGCACCACCGAAGCCACAGAAGGCCGAGAAGACTGCCAGTGCTGAGGAGCAAGAGAAGGAGCTGACTCCAAACCAATACTTCGAGATTAGGAGTAGAGCAGTCAACAAACTGCGAGAAAGCCATGCGCCGAATCCGTGAGTTCCACGTCCAATACACCCTCGAGGCACTATGAGGCTAATGCGTCCCCAGTTATCCTCACAAGTTCAATGTGACAACGGACCTCCGCCAGTTCCTCGAGCAGTACAAGAGCATCAAGACGGGTGAGCAGCTGAAGGATGTGGAAGTCCGGATTGGAGCCAGGATCTACAACAAGGTATGGTGAGGGAGGTTGAAACGGAGTCAGCCGGACTGACAGTTGCTAGCGGTCTTCAGGCGCCAATCTTCTCTTTTACGATGTCCGCGCCGAGGGAGCGAGAGTACAGATAATGTGCCAGAAGCAGAACGCAGTCGACCCTGAGAAGTTCCAAGCACAACACGAGCCGCTGAGGAGAGGCGATATAATCGGCATAGTGGGATTCCCTGGCCGGACGAACCCAAAGAACCGTGATGAGGGCGAGCTTAGCATATTCGCTAAAGAGGTAGTCCTGCTCACGCCATGTCTACACCAGCTACCGGGCGAGTACTACGGCTTCAAAGACAAGGAGCAACGGTACAGACAACGATACCTGGACTTGATCATGAACGACAGCACACGCAATACCTTCATCACGCGAGCCAAAATGGTCACGTATGTTCGCAAGTTCTTCGACGAGCGCGACTTCATAGAAGTAGAGACTCCAATGATGAACGCTATACCTGGCGGTGCAACTGCGAAGCCCTTTAAGACTTTCCACAACGATCTGAACATGGAGTTATACATGCGTGTAGCACCGGAGCTGTATCTGAAGGAGCTCATCGTTGGAGGTCTCGAACGCGTCTACGAGATTGGCAGGCAGTTCCGGAACGAGGGCATCGATCTTACCCACAACCCCGAATTTACAACGTGCGAGTTCTACCAGGCCTTTGCAGACGTTTACGACGTCATGGACCTCACGGAAGAGCTTGTTTCGGGTCTCGTCAAGCACATCACCGGCGGTCACGAGACAACCTTCCATACGCAGAGGTACGAGGAGACGGAGGATGAGGAGAAGAAGAAGGCTGAGGTGTACACTGTCAACTGGGCGAAGCCATGGAAGCGGATCGAGATGATACCTGCTTTAGAAGAGGCGGTCGGCGAGAAGTTCCCACCAGGTGACCAGCTACATACCCAGGAGACCAACGAGTTCCTCAAGCGCATCTTGAAGAAGATGGATGTCGAATGCTCACCGCCGATGACGAACGCGCGTATGTTGGATAAGCTTGTGGGAGAGTTCATCGAGGAGAAGTGCATTAACCCGACATTCATCACCGGACACCCACAGGTAGGCCTCTCGTAGATTCTTCGAGCACAATGGTTAACAAGGCTTCAGATGATGTCGCCATTGGCCAAATACCACCGATCCAATCCGGGCCTGTGCGAGAGATTCGAGGCATTCGTGTGCAAGAAGGAGATTGTTAACGCCTATACCGAGTTGAACGACCCCTTCGACCAGAGACTACGGTTCGAAGAGCAAGCTAGACAGAAGGCTCAAGGGGATGAGGAGGCTCAGGTGAGTGTGGACGACTCAATTGAGTACGTCCCGTGCTAACATCTTACAGTTGATCGACGAAACCTTCTGCCAGTCGCTAGAATGTGCGTAAATCCAACCTTGCTCCAAACCCCAACTGCAGAGTGAACAGAGGCACTGACTCCATCTCCTAGACGGTCTTCCCCCGACAGGTGGCTGGGGCATGGGCATCGATCGTATGGTCATGTTCCTGACGGACAACTACAGCATCAAGGAGGTGCTCACTTTCCCCTTCATGAAGGACGACAAGCAGCAGGAGCAGCCGAAGCTCGCGGCAGAAGTGGTTGGCGTGCCGCCAATGCCTGAGGAGGGGATCCGTAAGATTTCTCGACAAATTGAGTAAGAAATGAAGCTGACATGTTGGGCAGCACATAAATGATCGTCGGGCTGGCTTGATGCTGCGAACGTCCGAGCAGTCGAACGTGTTCTTGTGTCTGGGACGCATGGAGGTGGGACATTACTGGGCTATTGAGGCTCTAGTCGGTGCCCGCTGGAAAGACTTGTGGGTGCTTGTAGATCTCGGGCGACGTTCGTAGACGCCCTAAAAGATGGTCTTTAGCGTAGACTTGTGCATCGAAGCTAGTGAGCTTTCAAAATCGACAGGCTTCAAATACTGTGATGGTCACGATAGTGTAAAGCACTTGGATTGTTTTGCCTGCATCGGCGGGTGCATGCGCAAAGCTTCGAATGTGCACCACGTAGTCATATACGATGCTGAGAGCACTCTTTTCAAGCCGTGGCAAGGTGGCCGAGTGGTTATGGCGCGTGACTCAAGCTTCTAGCTTCGCTGTTCAACAGTGCGCATTCTCGTAGCGAAAGCTGCGTGGGTTCGAATCCCACCCTTGTCAACATCATCTTTTGTCGAATCCCACCCTCGTCAACCTCTTCTTTTGCTGTTGTGAACTCTGCGACTGGTTCATCTCTGCTTTTCCCAACAAGGCACCGAAAAGTTTGCGTTAGAGAATGAGAGCTGATGCTTGGAAGTCGGCGACCGAAACGTCTCACACGCCGCTAGAGCACATGTGCTCTTCTCTTCCACGTCGATA
>JAKLMF010000058.1:0-36220 GCA_022813555.1 Botryosphaeria agaves | reverse complement strand
GGATATAGGGGCGCAGCTTGCAGCACCTGCGGAACGTGTCTGAAAAGCCTCGTTACACCCTTGTTATCGCCACTTTTACTGCGTTGCGGAACGCACTCTTTCTCCAACAACTCTGAGTTACTTTCATCTGTGAACATCTCGCAGGAGCTCCACTGAGCTTGAGGGCCGAGGACTCGAACCTTGATAGCTTCATGCACAAGGTAACCGTAGTGGGCGTTAGCGGCTGTGTACATATGCATGCACTCCGCATTCGTGAACGAAGCGCCTCTCTTCACTTCGACTAGAAAACCGTTCCCTGCGACAGTCTTTCGCTCAGGTACATATAGCTTGATGACTTCCATCACTCTCAGTCTGGCTGCAAGATTTCGTTGAGATGTCGTTCTCATTCGTAGATTCGACAGGTCCATCGATTGGTCTCACAGCTACTATCTGCGACTAACCATATCATGCGGACCGCCAGGGTACTTGTGACAGCGGCACTATCCTTGGACCGTTTTTCGGAAGATTTGCCGAAGCGTGACGCATGTAAGCCATGGCGTGGATGGGGAAACATCAGCTATCTTTTCACATTGTAAGCCATCTCTTGAGAATCAAGGCGGTCGCTGATGCCAGACCTCAAGCGGAGATTCATACACCACCACTGCCTTTGACACTACAAGAACCCAGCCAAATGTCGATAATCCCTTAGGCAACCCACCATATCCGTAAGTGGTTTACGTTCCTTGATTGTTCGTTCTGGCTACCGGTACCACGGCGGCTAACTAGGATGAAGTGGCTACACGTCGTCAAAGTGAGCGCGCCCGAACCCGTCACTTGCCGACGAGACATACTGAAAGTAATCATCAGCGGACCAAACTGGGTCGATTTCCTAACCACGACGTATAACGAAAGCTTTGTCCAGACCTACAACTTCGCCTGGGGTGGTGCAACCGTAGACTCCGCTCTCGTCTCCCCTTTCACGCCCTTGGTTCCTTCGCTCCAGCAGCAGTTCGAGAATAGGTTCCTACCCACCTACTCGTCCAAGCCTTCATTCGCGCCATGGACAGCCTCAACCAGCCTGTTCGCCTTCTTCTTCGGCATCAACGACATCGACCGGTCGTACCTCGCTCAGAACGCCACCCTCCACAGCCTCATCTTCGAGTCGTACAGCGCGGTCGTCGACCAGATGTACCAGATCGGCGCTCGCAACTTCCTCTTCTTGAAAGTACCGCCAATCCAGCGGTCTCCGCTCACCAAGTACCAAAGCCCCTCGCCCGCTCAAGACGTCGAGCTCGAAGCCAACGCCATCGCGGACTTCAATGCTCGTATCCTGGAGATGGCCCGCAATCTCACCAGGACATACACAGATGTGACGGCCTTCGTCTTCGACACGTACAGTGTCTTCACCTTCGTGCTTAACGACCCGAGTGTGTACCCGCAGACCGCAATGTACAAGAACACGACGGACTACTGCGAGGCATATGGGAAGTATGTATCCATTTCACACGTCCGAGTTACGTCAACAACCGGTTGATACAACGACTCCGCTCAAGCTGAAATTAAATGTTGGACTTGTGTTGACCTCATGCAGTGGTACACCTTCCTGGTACACTTTCGACCCCGCCTGCGGCATCGCGGTGAACGAGTACCCTGGCTCAACTCGCTGCATCCGACGTTTCCGATACACGACGCGACTGCAGCTCAGATCGCATTGATGCTAAAGTCGCGTTAATGCACAGGCATTCTGGATTTCGACATGAATTGGAGGCGCTGGGGCTTGTAAAATGCAATTCTATTTCGGGATAGTTTATGCGCTTGTGATGAATGAAGCATGGACATCGTATATCACTGGTGAATTGTTGGCAAGCACTTCGGGTTTGTGGACACCTAGGCGTTCGATACCACACGCAAGCAGAGGGGGAAATGAATGCCAAAATGATGATTTCGCGCTTCCAGAAAGCCGAGACCATTTCTCTTGCACCCCTTCGTACCCAAGCGACCGACTCCAACTACAAAACAGGAAACATCCAACACCGCGCAGAACAACCTGAAATCGCGCAGAAGGACCTCCACCCTACTCCCCACAACCCCTCCACAAGCTCCCCTCGCCCCCCATCCTCATTCCCTCACTCAAACCCCCCACCACCCCCCACCAACCCCCCCAAAACCCCCACAGCTCTTCCTACCCCCCTCACCCCCTCCCTCCTCTTCTCCACCTTCTCCAGCACCGCCCTCCTCTCCGCCTCCCGCGCCTGATAATGAATACTGCTCTTCCTGCTGCCGCCCCTCCTCACGCCACTCCCATCCTGGCTCTCCGCCATCGTCGTCGTGGTCGTCGACGCCCGCCGCTCCTGCGACGTCGAGGCGACGGCGGCGGAGAGGTTGGTGGTGGCTCTGCGCAGCAGACTCGGGACCTTGAACGAGCCTGAGCCGAACGAGGCTGAGGCGGGGGCGTGGAAGGCTAGCGCGTCTTGGGATGTCGAGACGCTATTAGTGATAGAGGCCTGGCGGGAGAGGGAGAGGCGGTCGATTATGGCGGCGGCTGTGCGCCGGGAGGTGAAGGAGGCGCGGGCGGTGGGGAGATTGCTGTTAGGGCTGTCCTGTGAGGCGTCGTCGTTGTCGGTGTCGGGCTCGGTGTCGGAGTCCGAGAGGAGTTGGGTGTCCGGGATGCTGTTGGGTTCGTCGATGAGGAAGGAGATGGACTCGCGCATTTCGGCTAGGGTGGACGGTTTCTTTGTAGGTTTGGCGCCGGTGCGGCGGGTGGATGGGATGGGTCTGTTGGCGGCGTTGGCGGGGATGGTGGTCAGTGGTTGTCTGGCGCTTTCGGGTGCGTTGGCGTCGGTGGTTGCGGTGGATGCGTCTTGGGGAGGAGCTTCGGTGGCGTCTTGGGAGTCTTGGACGGGTGAGGCGGGCGCGGAAAGGAAGTCGAGGTCGGAGTCTGAGTCGTGGTCTTCAATGGCGCGGAGGAAGGCCATTTTCTTGGGATTTGTTGCTGGTGTCTGTTAGTAGCTTGCTCTTGTGGGATGGAGGACCGAACTACTCACCAATCTTCCCAATGTTCTCGTCCTCAAGCAGAGCCTTTCGCATTCGGGCGAATTCCCGCTGCTTTCTACGTCTCCGCTCCTCGCCATCCTCGTCGGAGTCAGACAAGTCAAAGTCCGCTCCACGCTTGCGGCGGAGTGCACCATTGGTGATGTCCTTGTACAGCTTGTCGATTCGTTTCTCGTCATCGGCACGCTCTTTGTCACTAAGGCAAAGTGTCAGACACTGGCTCAATTCTGATTTCAGGGACGGAGAAAACTTACGCAAACAAGGCGGCAATCTTGCTCTCGTCTACTTCCACCTCACCCTCATCAATCATCGCCGCAACCTCTTCATCGACTTCGCCCATGCTCTCGTCATCACTCGCGCCGCCAAGCCCAGCATACTCGTCCTCGGACTCTTCTGCCTGCTCCACGACCATGTTCTTCGCCTCGCTCCTCTTCTTGTCGAAGACCTCAGCCTGAACTGGTTTCCTCGCTGCTTTACGCAAGACGTCGAAGGCATTTGCAGAAACGATGAAGTCGCCGTCCTCATCCACTCCACTCGGACTAGCTCGCTCATCGTCGTCGACGTCTGAGAGCTCCAGAGGCATCTCACTGCGTCGTTGAAGTCGTCCTTTCTTCTTGACGATAGGAGATTCAGCGACTGGCAGTATTACCGTGTCTTCCGTCGAGTGAGGAGCTCGATTGCCCAGAAGTCCGGGTGAGCGGTACTGGAGACCAGCATCTTGTGTCGGCGTTGGCATTTCGGAGAACTGGGTATGCGGGAATGTAGCTTGAGTTCTCAAAGGCGTTTGGCCCACCCCGACCTCCTGCATCGGACCGGCCGGCTGAGTCGGTCTTGATGTAGTTTCCACTGCAGGAGTTGAGGGCACATCAATCATTGGGGTATCAGGCTCCCGCAGTGTGGCGAAAGGAGCCTGGCGAAGCGGAGTCTGTGAGTCTTTCTGGGTGGTATCGGCCTGGGTCTGCGAGTCGAGGTCTGCCATGGTCCCGGCGAACACTTGACTCAAGCCCAAAGGCGCTGCTGCACTGGACATGTCAAAGCCAAACGCCGCCATCCCATCGGCAGCTGGTGCCGTTGGCATTGTGCGCTCGCTCGGGGTCGGCATCTCGTCGTCATCCTCTTCATCTTCGATGACATGACTTTTTCGTGGCCTGGGTTTGAATACAGGCACAGGCTCTTCGTCCGAACCTTGTTCGTCGTCACCGTCCGCGTCGACTTCCATGGCGTCTTCGAGCGGCTGTTCCTCGTTCTCCACATCGCTTTCATCCGCCATATTGTCCAGCAAACCGTGGCCTCCATCGCTAGCACCATCCTGGTCCTCTGCTTCATCCTCTTCATCCTCGGAACCAGAGAGTTCAACACCGCCCTCCTCGTCCCCTTCTTCACTTCCCTCCCAGTCACCGTCCTCCTCTTCGTCGTCGCTGGCCATCAGTTGGCCCTCATTTGGCGCTGTGCCATCCTTCTTGGCGGCCGCTTTCTCCTTCTTGGCTAAATCCTGTGCCTCCTTCCTTGCCTTTTCCAAGAGGCTCTCCAACTCAAGCTGATCTTTCTCCCGCTCCTCGTCTGTCTGGATGACGATGCCTTTAGCTCTTAGCTCGTTCAGTCTCGCTTCCTTCTCGAGTCGGGCTTGCTGCCTTGCTCGTTGCTGCAAAGATGCTTGCAGTTCTGACGGCGTCATGGATGCTCTGTCTTTGTGCCTAGTCTTGCCGGGCGACGTGAGATGCGCCAACATTCGAAGCGTGAGTAAGGAGTGAGGTTCGTTGGCTTTCCTTGCGGGGAGGCGATCGAAGACGGGAAATCTACTGGGTTTGTCGGAGCTCACGATTTCCAGATCGTCATCGGAATCTAGGTCCAGTTGGTCGTTGCGTGCCGGCTGCTGAGGGCTGGCTAGTCCGATTGCACGGCCTTTGCCTTTGTCTTCTTTCGTCTGTGATAATACGTCATGGAGCGTCGGAAGGTCTTCATTATCGTTCTCCGCATCAGCCGTGGTATCGAGCGTGGCCTGCTCCGCCTCGTGTGGGACTGTTCCGATGTTCAAAATGTCTTTCGGCGCGTGCTCATCAAGACTCGGCGGGCTCGTCGGTGGTGTGTCCTGTTCGTATGCAGCGTCAACATCTGATGACACGATACTCGAACTTCCGGGTTCAGTTACATCCTGAACAGGCTGCTCTGCTTCATCCTGTCCTTGCCTGAAGTTGAACCTCTTAAACAGATCCTTCGTTGTGATCTTCTTTTTTGTCTTCACCTGATGTGCCAACTGCATATTCCTAGCCATACGCTGCGTCTCTCTGCTCATCTCCTCAATCGCTCTCTTGCTGGCCTTTCGGGTTGGTCGGGCCTGCTGCGTAAGGCGTCTTCTGGCATCTCGTTCATTTTCGCTGTCCGTTTCCGCTGTGTCGACTGATGCGAACGCTTGCTGGGCCCGAGCACGCGCCTCCTGAGCCTTCTTTCGGGCAGCTTCTTGTTCAGCCTTGCGTTCAGCGCGCTTTCTCGCCACAAGTTCTTGGAATCGAGAGTTGGCTTGGGGATTTTGAGGAAGGTCGGAATCAGAGTCAGACTCGGCAGCATTCTCTGCAGTCCTGATCTGTCTCTCAGGTGACGATCGAGTTGGCGACACGAAGAGTCCAGGTGTTGACCTTCGAGAACGAGGAGTAGAGCTGAGCTTCTCAACACTCGCGTCTCTGGTCGTTCGTCTCCGCCGGATTGCAGGCAACTTATCGGATTGTTCTTCCTCTGACTGTTTGGACGTTTCAGCTGTTGCTGCAAGTTTCATCTTTCCTTCTTTTCCTTGCTGGCCAGTCTTCCGACTCAGCAACTGCCGCCTGATCCTTGCATATGCTCCTTCTCCACTGCTCTCCTCTGCGTCCTCTGTGTGTGCCTCGTCGTGACCAATGCCTAACATACGCGCTGCCATTCGTCCCTTTGGCCTTTGAGATACGATATCGTCATCATTGTCATCGCTGTCGGACCCAATTTTGTCTAGCGTTGAAGTAAACGCCCGTTTCTCTGGTAGGTTGCCAGCTGTCGTTTGAAGGGGTAGTTGTGACGCATTCGAGCACACCTTCTGCGGTACGTCTGCGTCGGAATCATCGTCTAAAGCTGCAAGCATAGCCCTGACTTTGCTTCTCGGTGTGAGCTCTATAGGGGATTTGGGGCGACGCGAGGACGGTGTGGAGGACGCGGAAGCGCTGCCAGAGCGCGACGGTGTCGAAGGAGCGGACATTATGAACAAACGATTTTACTACAATTGGAACGAATATGCTAATGTTCGGTTAAGAGTCATTGGGAGATTTTCGTACAATGGTATGGAAAATCGAAGGGTGAGGTGCATGTAGTGGGCCAATGTATAGAAAGTTTAAGTGGTTGGAAGGTCGCGTCGTGTCGAGTCGCGCAACGCGTTCCTCGGCTGTTCCCGTTTCGGCAATATCGCGCGTTCTACGTCACTTCGAACGCTTTCCCGCTTCGGCCCACCCTCAACTGCAACGTCACAACAGATGCTGAAGCAATGTTAGGGGGATGATCAATTCTGATTGTTAGCTATACTACGATCTCATCAAACTGCAACTGGTTCAATAATGTAACCCAACGGTTTTCCGTGCGACAGTGAAGATCTCAAAACTTGGACGACACGTCGTAGACATTTAAACGACAGACTAGATGGGAAAACAAATCAATCTTCCAATGTCACAGGTCCATCTCAAGACCACAATGAGCGTGCATATCTCCGTCCACAGACGCGACTCCTCCTCTTGGTCAAGCCTCATTGAGACGCAACCTTCCCGTAGTACCTGTCATAGAGATCTTTGAACAAGCAGAGAGCATGGTGATCCTCTATTCTATAGCTGGCGGTAGTAATCAAGCGAACGTTTTGGTGAGCGCTTCTGATCTTCGGTAGTAGTGAAGCAGTGGATGTCATCCAGCCTTCAGGTAGTGTCCATCAGGTCCGACTCTTCCTTGACGGCCTGCATGGCGTTAAGAGGATGTGTCATGCCGGAGTGAGAGACAATCTCTCCTGGCTCCGAAAGAGTATCGATCGGCATGGCTTCGGAAAGCGTCAATGCAATATCGTTGTTGAGATCGATGGGCGCCTCGCTCGGCTTACATGCAGCAGCGACCGCTGGCTGGGGCACTGGGCTATCATCGGAGCGGCGGCGCTTTCGCATGCGGTATGAAGTGCCGTCCACTGTCCTCTCGATGAGCATGTATGGCGGTGGGTTCAGGAATATGTCAGGCACTTTGCCAGGGAATGGTGGATTCGACGCTGAGATCGGTTCGGCAAGCACCCAGACAACTCCAAGCGGTTCTGCCAGTACAAAGTGGTCAGCAAAGGATCACGAATCCTTGGGACTTCGAGATACGATGAAAGAGGTGATGGAGGTCGGCTAGTATAACTCACCTTGCTCCGCTAGCTTGACAGGCTCCACACGCTGTTGAACAGGTACTGGCTTCTGTGGGGCTGATGGAGTCTGACCAGCAGGTTCCTCCCCGCTGGTGACCGGGACAGTGGGCGTACGAACGGGAGACCTCTGGCGAACTCTCTTCGCTGCTCTCATCAGTGGAATGCGGTCGACTGGTGTAACGGCGGGCCTGTTCCTCTTACGAGGAGTCCTGACAGTCTCTGGTACGGAGCTGCTCCTGTCAGTGGTAGCCGTGCTTGTCGGGGTAGATCGGGGAGCGCTTCCGTCCCGCCCATTGTCGCCAGTGCGACGTTCTGGAGACGACAACATGGACTCATTCATCTTCTTCGTCTGCCGCACCAGAGGCCCCAGATCCATGTCCATTCTCTCCATGCTTGACCCCTCAGACTGCTCAACCAAGTTCTTGATGTTTATCTTGGCCTTAACTGCTCGATTCAAGTGTCCGCGATCAACAGGGGTCGGCTTCGTGACGCGCATGAGGGATGAAAGACGCTGCCCTGGTCTCTTCGGCTTGTCCCTGTTGTGGAGTGATCGGCAGTATCGAACTTGGAGACAACCTTTGGATCGTGCTGGAAAATAACCTTTGATCTCCTTCCAGCTCTTGTTTTGTCGCTCCTTGAGGTCGATCAAGAGTGCATCTTCCTGAGGCGTGACTGTAGTGAGGTTAGTTGTAGTACAAGTGCAAAGGAGCAGTCAACTTACATAGCCTGTTTTTGAGTGTGAAAGCCATGGCTGCTGTGTTTTAGGGTCGTGGAGGGGTATCTGTGAATAAAAAGCGACAATTTTGTGAAGTATCAGAACGGCGCGCGGGTAAGGATTGGTATAGTTGATACGATGCGATCGTTGCGACTTTTGAGATTTCTGTGAAGTATGGAAGATATGTTCGGCGGTTAGAATGCGTAAATGTGGGAGAAGAAGCGATGTCCGTGTCTAGGTGGAGAGTGTAGATGAGTGTAAAGCAAAAGACAGCAGCTGAGCTGAGCTGTATAGGCAAGCACAGCTACTGTCGGCCAGCGACAGGAGCAATGGAACAGAAGATGGGAGATGAAAGTCTTGAAGATGAGAATGAGTTGGATGAGATGATGGAGTTGGAGATGGAGGACGAGGCAGAAAAGTCGAAGAGTAAATGGCATCACGCCAAAAGGGTCCGCTCTCTTCCCCATTCGGGGTGGCCGGAGGTTGGTAGTGTTGAAGTGAAAGCGAGTGTGGTGTTTCAAGCCTTCAACATCACTCGCTTCTGCTCGGCTCAATCATCCGCACAATAGCCATTCCGATCGCTGCATCGAATGTAGATGCATGGCAGAAGTGCGAGTGCAGTGTCATGCTTCATACACTCAATACTGCCTCGAGGAAGTGGCAATGGTTCTAGTCACTCGACCACGCGTTTCTGCACTACAACGACCGTTAGGTATGTCGACGGAATCTTACATGCTGGCCGTTCGTTTGCATCAGTAACTGCTGGCACGGCCACTTCCGTTGCGCACTTCACGATTCGAGTGATTCGTCGGTAGATGATGCGCTGATGGCACGTGCTTGATCGATCCACATGTCAGACCCGCTCCGCGGGCGATTCTTTTGTGGCTGAGAAGCGAAGTTTTCCGGTTCTGACAGAAAAGTCGAGTGTGAACAGCAAGGCATCATTGGACTAAGATGTTTAGTATAAAGCATCTGAGTGAAAAGGTCTATAGAACTGTCGAGCGTTTTTTGCTCGCTGGCTGAGCGGTAAGTGGCCCCCTCTATAAATATTATACAAAACGTATCTTACAATGCTGTTATACAATAGTCATATCCTCTCGGTGATCCAAATCGCCGCTCTACACCCGCGCCTGATAACGCTATTAAGCAGCTCATATGGCCGAGCTTGCTTGGCGTCGTTCTCGACGGCATGGTCGAGATGCTCCAGCTCTTCATCTCTTATCCTCCGTATGTTCTTCAACAGCTCTGCCATCTCCGGACCCAACTCCTCCCCTCGCTCCTCGATCTGCTTCTTCCACTCCAAAAGCACTCGAACCTGCTCGTTGTAGTGCTGCCCTATCTCGGTCTCGACTGCTTCCGTACATGCCATCGCAGCTTCTCTTCCCATCACTGCGGTCGTCCAACCTAGAGCAGTGGCGGCAGCCTTCCAAACAGGATACATGGCCGTTGGCCGTATACGATGTTTCGACAACAACTCATTAAATGTTTTGAAATGACCCGCTTCTTGATCGTACATGTGCTTCATGAGAGGGCGGAGATGCGGATGCGATTTGACTAGTGGTGGAGTTTGAGCTGTGTAGATGAGCACTGCTGCGAGCTCGCCAGCTTGATTGACGCGAAGCTGCTTCCCCATAAGCCACACGATTTGCATAAGATCATGGCGTTGCTTACCGCGCGATCAAGAAAG
The DNA here is from genome assembly GCA_022813555.1 of Botryosphaeria agaves. Lineage (NCBI taxonomy): Eukaryota > Fungi > Ascomycota > Dothideomycetes > Botryosphaeriales > Botryosphaeriaceae > Botryosphaeria > Botryosphaeria agaves. The sequence continues at coordinate 26,392 of JAKLMF010000058.1, read as the reverse complement.
CGCTGCTGCTCGTTACTCAGCGGCTGCCGCTGGCTGGCTTGCTGCTGTGCGCTATGCGCTTTTGGCTCCCTCTCTAGCTCCGGCGAAGCTGTTGCTGCTGTTGCGGTCGCAATTGAAGCCCTCCCGGGGCGCCTCCCATACTGTACAAGACATGGTGCAAGAAAGTCGTATACGGGTAGATGCTGGGGTTTTAGAGAGCGGCGAGCTGATCGGCAAGATGTTGAGACGACGGACATGCTTAAGGAAGGACAGAAACAAGAGAAAGAATATATATATACACAAACTTTTGTACAAAGAAAGAACAATCTTGAAGATGAAGTTTGCGACTACTGAGGAATGTTCAGAACGGATCAGAACGGAAATCGGCTTGAGCCGGGGGGCGTTGAGGCTGATTGTATGATGGGATCTTGGATGGCGGCGGTGCGCTAAGCCCTATGGTCGGCTCTTATTCGGGAAGCTCTTGTCAGCTTTCAGGTGCATGGGCCTCAACCTTCCCTTTGACGTCTCCCCCGTGATCAACACTTCACCTCACTTCACACCAGTACCACCCCACTACCAGCCTCTCGATTCCCCGAGCAATCTTCTTGCACCCAGACCAAACAAAGAGGACCTGCTGGACATAGACCATTTATAACAATTCGCGCCCCGAGCCATTTCAGTCATTGGCTTTGGACACCTCCTGAATTCCTGAGAGCAGCTGGTCTCCCCTCGGTGACGCACTTCTACAACGCATTCATCCTAATTTAATAACCCATTTTAATCTTCACTCCTTCACCATGTCTGACAGCGACATTGACGAGGAGCTTCTGGCCCTCGCTGGAGGTGAATCAGACGCCGAAGCTGACGTCAACGACGAAGCCAAAACGAGCAGGTCTCCCTCACAACACTCCTCACCTGCGCGCGCGACCACCGAAAACGCTCCGCAATCACCTGTACGCCGCGGAGTCGCTCAGAAGAAGATGGCCAGGAAGGGAGCTGGCGCGAGGAAGCGCAGAAAGGAGGATTCTGAGGAGGAAGGAGAAGCGTAAGCCGCTCATGTGCTCACGCACCGCTGCACAGCGGCTTGATCCACGACGCAACGCTGACTATCGACTGCTCAGCTCATCTGCACCATCGTCACCGAACTCTCTTGGCTCTGGCGCCATGTCCGAGTCTGACTCCGACACATCACCTGGCGATGTCGGCGACGAAGATGTGCTCTACCCACTCGAAGGGAAATATCAGAATGAGAAGGACAAGGCAAATATCATGGCCATGCCTGAGATTCAGCGCGAAGAAATACTTGCCGAACGTGCGGAGGAAGCCGCGCGAAAGATGCAGGATCTCCAGTTGCGCCGCCTGCTCCAGGCTCGGGAGAAGGAGGAGGCTAAGGCGGCCGAAAAGAAGAAGCGCAAAGCCGGAGCTGCGGATCTGGACGAGAGTCAGCGCAAGAGTAGCAGGCCGAAGACCAAGGCGAGTGAACCACTAGAGACGTACAAGAGACAGAGGGAGCAGAGGAACCAGCAGCGCAGGCGCGACACCGACCGCAGAAACCGCGACAGGCGGTCTCCGTCAAGAGGAAGCGATCGTTCTGACCGGGACGCTGAAGGCGAGAGTGAAGTCGAGTGGGATGATGGCAGCAAGGCCCTTCCTGGGGTACGCGAGGAGCAGCCAGTCGAGCTGAGAGATATCGAGCGGGTCAGAGTCGGACGTTCAAACTTCGCCAAGGTCTGCTTTTACCCCGGCTTCGAGGATACGATCAAGGGGTGCTTCTGCCGCGTAAGCATCGGTGTCGACAGGGTAACTGGTCGGAACCAGTACCGGATGGCACTGATCAAGGGTAAGTGTGCGTCTGCTCCACAGGTTGTTGCATTTGCTTACTCTTCTGCAAGGATTCGCCGAAGGCAAACCGTACCCCATGGAGGGCCACAACCGAAAGACGTTCATGACGGACCAGTATGTGGTTGCCGCACATGGCAAAGCCGAGAAGGAGTGGCCTTTCCTTGTGTGCTCCGATTCTTCGTTCACAGAGGTTTGTAGGACTCATCCACGAAACGCGCTCACATACTGACACTACTGCAGTCCGAGTTCGAGCGCTACAAGAAGACTCTAGTGCACGACAACCTCCGGATGACCCCAAAACCTACGCTCATCACCAAGCTACAAGGCATTCACGATCTGCTGAACCGCCAGTGGACCGAAGAGGAGATCGAGCAGAAGATCAAGCGCCAGAACAAGTACGCCGACCAGAACAAGACCGCCTTCACAAACGTCGTCAACACCACTCCGAAGCCATCCAAGGGTCCTACGCAGCAAGAACGACTCGCACTGCTTAATAGGGCCAACCGCAAAGCAAACGCAGAAGAGATCCGCAAAGCCGAGATCGCCGAGAAGCGAGCTCAAGCCGCATCGCGTGCTGCCGCCGCTGCCAGAGCCCGGGAGCAAGAGGCAGTGGCCAAGGCGGCATCACTGCAGGTACCGGGCAAGTCCAACATTGATGACCTCTTTGGTGATGGCAGCGACATCAGCAGGACTGGCACGCCTGTTGGTGAGGCGAAGAAGACTGCTACGCCTCGAGCTAAGTCGCCGCTTGGACAGAAGGTGGAGAAGAAGGGTGGGATTCCGACGTTCAAGAAGCGGAACATGGACGACGACTTGATCGGCGCAATGGATTTGGGGATTGAGATCGATATCTAGGGTTCCGCTGAACAGGTTGGGCCCGGGTTGGGCATGCTGGAACTGGTGAATCTTTCAGCTTAGCTTGACGGTGAGGGCATTCGAGGTTTAGACCCTACCGAATCCTTGGTCTTTTGCGCTCCGTCTCTCTTGCATTCGTGGTTGCGAGTATATTAGCGGGACAGAGGGCAGTCAGGTGTTGTAGAGTCAACGTAGAACAGCAACAAGAAACACTTGGAACGTGGTACGCGCAACCGAATTCGATACGATGAGTGCATTCCTCCTAGAACTGCCTAAAGCCCTTCCATGAACGAAACTCTGGGATCTGTTGCAGTGATACCATAACGTTGCGCATTAACCGAATCTCCACCACTATCTTTGCTTATGAATCTTCGCCGAGGTAGTGAACAACGAACCTCCATAACCACAATCACAACCACCTACACCTCCCCACCACACTCCCCACTCACTCCCTCATCAAACCGCCCCAATGTCTCCCCCACCACCACCCCACTACGAATGGCACCTCACCACGCACTCAACCCATTACACCATTTCCACCTCGCCCACCCACCTCTCCCGCACCTTCGTCAACCACGCCTTCGCCCAACCCGAGATGTTCTGGGCCAGCCCGCTCCCGCCCCAAGCCCTCGAGACCCTGCTCGCCAACTCGCTGACCCTGAGCCTCTACGTCCGCGGCAGCAGCGGCACGCCGACGCCTTCCTCGTCCGAGCCCTCGTCCGCAGACGCGCACGACGGCTCGGCGACTGCCGATGCCGGCGCTGACCCCGGCGCGGATCCAGAACCCCAGCTCACGCAAATCGGCCTGGCGCGCCTAATAACCGACCACGTCTCCTTCGCCTGGCTGACGGACGTCTACGTCTCCCCCACGCACCAGCACCGTGGGCTGGCGACATGGCTGGTCACCTGCGTGCGGCGGGTGCTGGAGGACATGCCGGCGCTGCGGCGGGCGATGCTGCTGGCGGAGGTGGATGAGGCGGGGGGCGGCAAGGCGGTGCGGTTTTATGAGAGGGTGCTTGGGTGTAGGGTTTTTGAGCGGGGAGGGGGGATTGTGGTTATGACGAGGGGGAAGGTGGATGGAGGGGTTGAGAAGGAGGACGGGCACGGGGGGACAGAGCAAGGGGCGTGAGGGGTTATTGTGAAGGGGGGGGAGGGGGCGTGGGGAGGTATAAGCCATTCGTCGGCCACGATGCGCTTGAGGGCTGTGGGGAGGGCGAACGGGCGGGTCATGCCAGGCGTGCTGGGTGCCCTGTATGCCTTGCAGGTTTGCTGCGATGGGATACAACAAGTGCAGCGCAATCTTGCTGCCTCAAGCATGCACGGTGTTTCGGGAGGACGACTGAAGCCGCCTCGACTAACAAAGAACTGCCCCTAGCGCATGCCTATGGAATTACTCTCCGCGGCATATCCATACCGTTGCAAATAAATTCCGCGCTCATCACACTCGATCCGGCGGCGTTGTAGAGCAAGACAGGACCGAGTTGTCCTCGACGAGCTACCAGGGTGTCCCAAACACGATCCGAGGGCACTGCGTGTGGTCGCGCAAGGTGCTGAGTGCGGACGTTACCGATTGCACGATGTTCCGCTGACCTGAGAGCCGCAAGTCGATCGGAACGGAACGGCGAGGCTGACTGCATCTGTAGTTGGTTCTAGCAAGGTGTAGCGACGAGTAATGCCCGGGTCATCTGTCTCGTGCAGGATGTTGAGTTTTCTGGAGATTCGCAACCGAAGCGTTTATAGCGCAGGTTCGATGGGTGATGAAGCATCGTGGAGCGAATAGATGGTTTGCAGGACTAGAGCGAATAGACAGTCTGCAGGGCTAAAACTGGCCGTAAAGCATTTAAAGAAACCCGGAGAGAGTTGATTCAATGGGTGGGACAGCCGCCTACCACTGTGTCAGCATGTTTTCATTGACCAGCTGTAGATTCAGTGTACATCTAGCTCTTCATCTGCAGAAATCTGCGAAACGTGAAACGTATTCTACAGTTGCTCAGACTGTTCTGGAATTCACGCTGCCTCGTTCACACTGAGGCCCATGATCGAATCCCATGCCGTGTCAAATCGAACGACAGCATCTGAATGGTAGTTCTCCATGAAGATGGAGTAAAGATTAGTGCAAGAGAGAACGGTTTTCGCGTCGCCAACCTCCGAGTGAGGCTCTGTGACCGAGGTTGCTCGAGAGATGAGACGCTCGTGAGGGACTGTAAACTAGATGACCTCCATCACGGCTCATCCGACGAGCTGTGCTCACTCAATGATGACAAAGACGACGAGCGGTCGAAGGAGATCAGCCGATGGCGGACGACGCCCGCATCTGCCGATATGAGTAACGCAACCACCAGGCGGATGAGGTGATCCGATGTAACTGACAGCAGAGGTCAGGACTGAACTAACCTGACTCGACGACTTCAAGGAGAGCCATAAGCCTCTCCTCGCTCAGCTCCAGCACAGTCCGAGCCTCCAGCTCTTCACCCTCTCTGCCCTTACCTTTCCTTCTCGCGTCCCCGATGGCTTTCTGCCGTCGGGCTCGGATGCCTTCCTCGACCGCTGCGCCAAGGGTTTCGGTGGGCTCTAGGCCGGTATTGGAGTACAAGCCCATCATCAGTGTCTCCAGAACCAGAGAGGTCTTCGCGTTGTCGACGTTGCTGTTTGCGTTGGCGGCGTGGGGCAGGAAGTACTGCTCCAAGTCCGACTGAGCGAAAGATCCGTTGTCGTAGATCGGTGGACGTGTGGATAGAAGGGGCAACAACAGATTTGCTTGCAGGTGGATTTGTGCCGTGGGGTCGAGTTGGGAGGTGGTGAGCAGCAGGTCGAAGGTTGTGAGCGGAAGCGGACGCATGAACTCTGTATACAGGTCGAAGAGATCGCTTGCGTCGGTGAATAGACTGGGGCAAGCTGCAGCTACGTTATGTAGAAGTGCCAACAGGCGCTGCCGTAAGATTACTGATTCTATTCCACCTAACTTTGAGTGTTCTGAGGTACTCTCTTGCTTGCTGTCCCTGGACTCCTCATCGACTGCTGATGTATTACGACGTGTGGACTTCGTTGATGTGCGCGAAGCAACGGTGTCCTCAAGCAGGTCTTCCTCATCATCATCCATTCCATAGTCCCCGAACTCGCCTTCATCGATGTTAATCTGTCTTATCGGTCGCGCCTTGGTGCTTTCCTCTTTCTTCCGCTCGGCTGTCTCGTTCTTGAACACCTCTGGGAACTCATTCAAGGCTTTCTTGTCACCATCAGCCAAGATGGCGCGCATGATCTTTCGACGCCCAGTACGTCCTTCTGAAGTTGGCAGATACCGCAGAACCATGCTCTGGGCTACCGCGTCCTGCGCCTGATCACCCAGCTCTGTATGTTTCCCAGTTGAGCTCCTCAATCGCTCTGCCCAATCATCTTCAAGTGCGTCAAGCATGAACTCTAACCAGAGCTTCCACCTCTCCCATCTCCTCTTGTGAACAACAGAACAGTTGAACGCCCAGCCCAACACATCCCAGAAGCTCTCCGCTTGCATGAACAGCGATCCCGTGTTTGCCAGCTCAGACCTGATCATCCTCTCCACTTCTTCACCATCCTCCGATTCGTCATCTGCTCGTCTCCTGCCGCCGCGCCTTGACACACTCAATGAGTGAAAGGCGAAGGCATTCGCGAAATCTGCATTGATAGATCCTACGATCTTGTTCACGGTATGCAGCAGCCGAAGGGCGCTGTTCGACGCCTGAAGACGTTCTGCAGAGCTTGCGCGGGTTGTGAAGGACGGGTGCACGACGAGCGTAGATAGAAGGCCGAGCTGTTGAGGAAACGGTACGTAGGCGGGCAACACGCGGTTAGGAACAGACATGCCGGAGTTCAGTAGGTTTGAGAGGAAGCTCATTGCCTCGAGGTACAGGCCATCGTCGAAGTAGACGCAGCTGGTCTCGCGAAGCTGGTGGGAGAACGGCTTTGTGGGTCGATAGCTCAATACTCTAGGAGATGTTGAGGACTGTGTCCCAGTAGTCGAACTAGCATGCGGGGATGCTAGCGATTGAGACGAGAACATCTCTCGCGCTGTGAAGAATGACCCTGGCGAGCTCATGGTGTAGAAGGCCAGCCCTGGTGACGAGGCTGAGCGGAGACGCGTTGTGGGAAACACGAAGTCAGATGACCGCGCGACAGACGCAATTGTGCGCATGAACTCTTGCTACATGAAGATGCCTCATTATTATTATGTTGGAAGACAAACGGATTATTTTACCAGATGTATCCTTAATACCAGATCACTTCTTCGAATGTCTCAAGGTTCTGAGCATCGTTCAAGCGGCCGTCCAAAGTGTTTCCCGCTCTCCTTTCCCTTCGTTTGTCCGTTCTCTCCCTTTCCTCCTTCCTCGTCCGCGCACTTCTGCTTTCTACGCGAGATTCCTGTCCGCTTCGCTAATAGGAGCGCCGTAACACAAACCTCTGCATCCCTCTAGATCACGCTGGGAACGGGACAGATCTGACACGATCTCTTCATTCAATATGTCGGTGCGTGAGAGAATATAGCAACATTTATTAATGTAACGACAAGCTATATCGACGAACCACCTGGAACCAGAACCCCACCCAGTATGCTTGTTCTACGGTGTAGCGGCCGATATCCCATATCCCATGTGTAAAGCCCTTATGTACCCCAGCAATGCGTAATCCAGAGGCCCCTGATACACCTACGCTTTGTGAATACCCAGTGTGCAACGCCCGTCACGTGTCCATCGACTCCTGCCAGGATCTGGCCAATGTGTCTCTAAGCCTTCCGGTTGGCCTCCGAACTTCCTCTCTCATCCACAAGCGTTGCATTACTAGCCGGCGACTGCTCGTCCCCTCCCTTCTCTCCTTCATCACCACCACCATCGCCTCCTCGCGCACCATGACCGACCGAGATACCTTTATCCTCCATCGCCGGCTTCCTCGGCTTCTGCGCCTTCCCAATCTCCCTCTTCTGCCTCTCAAACAGATCGTCGAGACTGTGCCCTTCCTTCTTCAGCCTCAGCGCCTCCGCCGCGGTGTCAATACTCTCCAGCGCGCCGTTGTCCTTCAGCCGCTTGCGCTCCCGTCTCGCCACCAGCCGCCCCGCAAGCCCTTCCTTCTTCTTCGCGCGCTCGAGCGTCAGGATCTCCTCGACGACGCGCCACGCCCAATCGACCCGCTCCTCCATCTCCCTCAACCTCTCGTCCGCACCCCGACCGGCCTGCCCCGGCTTCTCCCGTCCACCATCCCACTCCCCCGCCTTCAGCTTCCTCAAATCCTTCACCCCCTGCATGACCCTTGCCTTCCGAATGAACGCGTCCGGCTGACTCCCCTTCCGCAGCTCCTTATCAATGCCCTTGAGCAGATACGCCACCGGCGCCACCACCGCCGCGATATCCTTGAGCACAAACCCCCCGATCCCGATCCCGACCCCCTTCACGCACCCCAGCAACCCCCCCGTCTTCGCCCCGCGGTACGGATGCCCGACCAACCCCGTCACCCCATCGTGGATTCCGTGCACAAACTCATCCCTGCCGGCGCGCAAGCCCGAGTGGAAGCCCCAGACACGCGGCGGCCGGCGCACGGTGTCGTCGCCGTACAGCCTCGGAGCGTTGTGGAAGCCCTGGGCGACGGCGAGGCTGAGGTCCATAGGCGCCCTGAGGATGGCGGCGCCGGCCTTGTGCAGGCCGTGGCCGGCGTCGTGGGCGAGCTCTTCGACGAGGTGGTCGGACGGGTCGGCCGAGAGGACAGAGGAGAGCGTGTTGGTGTTGGTATCGGAGCGGTGGAGGGCCTCGGCGTGGCGGCCGTGTTGTTGGGCGGCGTTGCGGCGGTCGGCGTTGGCGAGGGGGGACGAGGACTGTTCGCCGCTATGGTCTTTGGCGGATTCGTCTTCGTGATCGTTGTGTTCGCCGTGGTCGGAGTGGCCGTCGTGGCCGTGGCGCTGCTGGTCCCGGCGCTTGTGCCGGCGCTTCTTCTTCTCGTGGCGCTCGTGCTTCTTGATATCGCGCGCCATGCGCACCGGCACCATCCCGACGCCCTTTGCGGCTTCTGTGACGGTGCCGACGACTGCGCCGCCGACGCCCGTGACCGGCTCGCCGGGGCCTTCAAAGTCGTTCCATTCGTAGTGCCTGATTAGACGGAGGTTGTTCCATTTGAGCTTCTTCTTTTCGACGAGCAGCTCTGCTGCTATGGCTGAGAGACGCAGGCTGGTGTCCTTGAGGCGCCATACTGCGACACGGTCGGGCAAGATCGAGCATCTCATAGAGTGTTCACCGCGCAGCGGCAAGCTTCTGTGGAAGGAGCGGACGGCGTTTGCGGCACCGTCACCTTCTTTGGCGATGCCTTCGGCAATCTTGGCCACGTTCTTCTTCGCCTCATCTGTCAGACACTGCTTGATGCCCTCGGCCAGCTTTTCAGCGGTAAGTTTCTTGTACGGGATGCACTCGAACGCGCCCGCTCTCGCATTCGCCACCATGTCACCCCAGAACGGCTGGTCACCGAAGAAGGGCACGATCATGGTCGGCTTGCCGCACTTCAGTCCGATCGCAGTGGTTCCGGCGCCGCCGTGGTGTATGACGGCCTCGACCCTCGGGAAGAGCCAGTCGTGGGGTGTATCCTCGAGCATGTAGATGTTGTCAGGCGTGTCATCGCCGCCCAAGCCACCCCAGCCCTTATTGACTAGAGCTCGTACACCGGCCATCTTCGTCGCCTCAAAGATGAGTTGCGTGAACTTGTTGGGGTCATCGACTACGATGCTGCCGAAGCCGATGTACACGGGTCGTGGTCCGTCCTCAAGGAATTTTTTGAGGTCGTCGGGTGGCTTGTATGAAGAAGCCAGCTCCAGAAAGACGAAACCAGCAATATCGATTTCCGGGCCCCAATCGGAGGGTTTCGGTACTAGGCTTGGTGACCACTAGAACGAAACAGTCAGTCGAGCCACTTCACAAGCTTCTGAAAAACGACTCACCATATACGTATGAGGCACCCTCATCCGATAAAGCGAACCTGGTGCCCACAGAGTCGACACAGGCTCGAGCCCCAACGTCTTCACTCGGAACCGATTGACCAAATCTCCAAGCCCTTGCCAGGTCATCATCTCGACCAGAGGGTAACTCATGAAATTAGTATAATTGTTATCGACATTACTCCTCTTGATGTTTGCCAGAGGGTGCGGGAAATGCGTGGTTGGTGTGTACGGGAAAGTGAACATCATATGCAACGGAATGCCCAAACGCTCCGCAATGTGTACGTGGGCGAAGCTGACAGGGTTGGCGATGATGGCATCGGCGACGAAGGGGGATTTGCCATCCACTGCGTGTACGATCAGTTCGGATTCCTGCATATAGAATGTGCATTCACTCACTCATCTTCTGGTTCTCTTTATCATTCTCGCTGTCCGTAGCATTTATGCAGGCGCGCCACATGCCTTGAAACATCTCGAACATAGCAGTGCGCCGTCTGCCAATCTCCCCCGCTTTGACAGTGTCCAGGGATGGTATGAGACCCGGATTCTTCACCATGAAGGCCATGAGCTCAGAGGGGTTGCCACCGATAGAGAAGAACTCTAACCCCAGATCTTTCTCTACAAACTTCTTGAACGCAGGATGCGTGGCTATCCTTACCCGGTGTCTGTAATCATCCTGCAGAATCTTTGCGATCTTGAGAAACGGTTGGATGTCGCCTCTCGATCCAATGACAATGACAACAATATTGAGTTTTGGTATCGTCTTGGGATCCTCTGTGTCAAGCCCTGCCTGCTCGCCAGTCCCATCCTTGGGCGGCTCGGGGCCTTCCGCGTTGCGTTGTCGATGGCTTGGAAGCAGGTGGTGACGGACGCTCGCGCCTAACGCCTGCGCTAAGTAGCCGCTGTTGGCAGTCTCATTGACAGAGATGTTGAGCCGTCCATCCCGCTTCGAGACTCTGCCTCTTGTCCGGTAGTGCTCGTTGCTGACGTTGAACCTGGAGAACGGTCTCGAACTGTCGTCGCTCTTTCCATATCCCTTCTTCTTTCTCTGCTTCTCTAAGCCCTTCTGCCGGAGCATGTGCGCCCTGTCGTCTTCATCTTCAGAAGAGCTCGAGCTCGAGGAGCTTACATCGGCGCCATCATCGAGCTTGTACGTTATTGCTCTTCCCGCGGAGTTTGGCGCATCACTGGTTTCTCTACCTTCGTCGAACGAGGATGTCCGCCTTTCAGACTCTGGGTGCTCTATCACCAGCTCCGGTGGCGTCCGCGTCACAGTTCTACTAGGCGCTGTCGACGCTCGCTTGCGCGCTGAGGTTTCTGTGTCCACTGACTTCAGCGTATCGATGGCGGAAGTGTCTGCCGGTGCTCCATCGTGGGTTGCGTGTCTCTGTAGAGAAGCTGTCGAACGTTTCGTAGAGGGCCCAAGTGGGTAGGGGAAGCCGGTTTCGGGCGGGACAACGGTGGGGATAAGAGTGTGACCTTGCTTGTCGACGAGTTCAGTCATTTTCGCAGCTCAAAGTCGAAGATCTCCACGCGTGGACTGCAGATTGAAGCGCAGTATCGGGGAGCGCGGGTGGTGTGGCTGGTCGATACGTGGTGCCAGTACTTTAAAGTGCAACGGTCGAACGCTAAGTAATGCCTCCAATTGTGGGAGAAAGTAGCACCACAAAGTACTCATCGCCCATACTGATCGCGTTGATAGTGAGTGTGGAAGAGGGATGGATGGCAAATGAGGCGTAATTAACAGGAGCGGGTGGAAAACAGCCGCAACGGACAATGCCATGAACCCCAGACTGCGTTTCGTCACAGAAAGACCGCTTTCCCTTTTGCGGACAGGGGCCGTCTCACCTCCACTGCGGCACTGGCCGAGATGGCGCTTGATTCGTTGCATACCTACTAACTGCTTAATGCTCCAACGCTATCGCTCTTTCTATGCCAGATCATACATGGGCATAACGTACGGTGAGTGCCACAACCTCCGAGGAGACAAGTTCCTGCATCTGCCTTGCATGCTACACAAGTCGGCAAGTTTGCGTTCGTAACATGGTCGGGTCCTTGATCATTGGGGACATCCGCACAGGTCTTTGCCTCAAGTGGTATGGAGAATGATAGGAATGCTAGCTTGGTGTGTGGCAGAGTTGAGTCTCGCTGACGCCTAGGACCGTGGAAGACAGCCTGGCTGAAGTAACTGCCATCGGAAGGCAGACTTACCGCCTCACTTCGTAGCGCAATCATCGCCAAAGCGACTTCAGTCCGTATTTGACTGCCTCAACCATATCACTAGCCCATCCAGCCCATCCCTTGGCACTCTCGACAGCGTTGAGAATGCTCACCATCCGTCGCGTGAACAACTCACTGTCCTCAAAGTCATCCGCATAAGCCTCCCACAGCGCTCGCTCCTCGCCGTCTTCTGCCGTAACCCACTCTCCATCCTCTTGTTGCCTGACCTTCACTTTCGGCCCTACCACCAGAGCGCGCCCTAAAATACGCGGGTCTGCCGCGAAGCGCGTCCCAGCATCGACGACATCCTCGACCTTCCCAGTCCCTCCACCAGCGAGCACCATGCGGCCTGTCGCGGGTAGGATGGGCGTATCGATAAAGTAAGGACAGAGCAGATTTGTTCTCACCCCTTGGACGAAAGTCGATGCGCGGAGGGAGCGGAAAAGGCCGAGAACAGCGTGTTTGGAGGCGCCGTACAGAGGCTGACCGAGTAACGGAGAGAGCGATGCTACGGAGCCAACAAGCAGTAGATGACGATCGCGTCTATTGTCTGCCGGCGCTGTCTCTGGACTGCAAGCCTTCGAGTCCGGATTCTTGGGGAGGTAGAAGAGCGCCAAGTGCGTCGTGTAGAGCACTCCATAAAGGTTGACGTCGATGACCTTGAAGTTCGGCTCCGGCGGCTCAGCGGTGTCCAGCTTTTGCGGTGTCTGCAGAGGGTCTACGCCTGCTATGCCCGCATTCGCGACCACTGTGTCGATGCCACCATGCGGGCTGAGTCTGACAGCCTCCTTGAAGAGATTGACCTGCGACTGCCAGTCGGTCACGTCGCAGTGTACGAAATGCACATTTCGATTACCAGTCTCCTTCTGGACCTCACGGACAAGCTGGTCGCCCTTCTGCGTGTTGGTGTCGCTTACTACGATGCTGGCGCCGTATGCTGCCCATTGTCGGGCGAACCCTGCACCAAAACCACTCGCTCCACCTGTGATGAGGATGTGCTTTCCGCGCAGCCAATGCCCGTCGTAGGGAACCGAGAGATCAACTGGCGGAGACTGGCGGATCTTGCTGATGACCGGCTGCTTGATACTTTGAGCCATGGTGATTGCAGTGGTGCACCTTCCTTTGTAGCTCTATTCAGCTACTATGTCGTGGACACAGCCCAGGCAGGAGTGCTGAGCCTCGAGTGTGGGAGCCGATCAAACCTTCCTGACACAAGGGAGAATGATTCCATCCCTTATACCGAGATACAGAGTACTTCTTGAGTGAGCAAACGCACAGCTTGGCATACTACGGTTACCTCTGCGAGGTTACACATGCGCTCAATCCATCCGAGGTACCGTTGTATTTGGGATAGCGCAGCTGCACACCGACAATCCGGGGTGATGCGGAATGTGCCGAGATCTTCAGGGCAGACCGCTGTCTCGCTTACAACGTCTGCAGCTCCCGACTCGAAATGTTCAAATCTTCAACGACAAGACCTCGAACCTGACCTTGTAGCCCCATCGTACGATTACCGAACGCTACAATCCTTTCCTAACAAAAGGACAATTGGCACCTTGCACAGCTGTCTGTCATTACAAATTGGACTTGTATTGATTTCATCACCGTACCAATCACTCCAATAGCAATGTCACAGCCCGTAAATGGACAGAACTCCTTCGATGGCACTGGTATTGTTGCAACGCTATTCCACAAGTCCAAGTCAGTGCAGGATCAGTTACTGCCGGCATCCCAGAACAGCGATGTACCCCACATCTCCAAGGAATGCATCTCAGCTTTCGAACAGACGCTAAGCAGCCTCATACCGCAATGCACAATTAAAACTCGCTTCATGGACTCCGAAGACCATCCTTGCGTGGTGGAAGTAACCATCAACGCGCCGTCCGACTCCAAAGTATCGCTGGATAACCTCCGACGAGACATCCACATATCAGCGTTCGAGCGCGAATGGAACGTCGAGGCCGTCTTCCAGCAATCCAAGCAATATCACAGCAAGAAGCGTCTCGCAGTCTTCGACATGGACAGCACGCTCATCCAGCAGGAAGTCATCGACGAAATCGCGCGCAAGTTAGGCGTGGAGAAGGAAGTGTCCACCATCACCGCCCGTGCGATGAATGGTGAGCTGGACTTCACCGCGTCCCTGCGTGCGCGCTGTGCGCTGCTGAAGGGAGTTCCTAGTTCTGTGTTTGAGGAGCTGAAGTCTGTGATTACGTACACGCCGGGCGCGGAGGACCTTGTCCGCGTGCTGAAGAGGACGGGGTGCAAAACTGCGGTGTTGAGTGGAGGGTTTACCCCATTGACCTCGTGGGTCGCGGGACGTCTGGGACTGGATTACGCGCACGCAAATCACCTTGTTGTTAGCGACGATGGTAAAACACTGACAGGAGAGCTGCAGGGTGAGATTGTGAATGCAGAGAAGAAGCGGGAGCATGTGTTGAACATAGCGAAGGTGGAGGGTGTAATCACGGAGGAGATTCTGGTCGTAGGAGACGGGGCCAATGATCTGAAGATGATGAGCGTTGCGGGGATAGGTGTTGCGTTCAACGCAAAGCCGAAGGTGCAACTGGAGGCGCCGGCCAGGATCAATTCAGACAGTCTGCTCGATGTGCTTTATCTGCTTGGATACACGAAAGAGGAGCAAGAGGAGTTGCTGAGGTAGAGCCATGTACGAAAACCCGGATGCACTTATGGATGTGACGGACGGCGCAGAGTGCCGAGACGGAAACGATCAGGACGCCCTCCGAGACAAAACGACCATGATACAGCTTTTGCAGATTCGACTCGCATCGAATGATAACGACGCGTTCCTACAAAGTCGAACCAGACTGCGTCACACTGGCATCAGGCACGTCTGCTGCACTCCGACCCTCGTGCTCAACAAAGTAACCATTCCACCCGACCCTCGTTCAGTCGGCAGTCCAGGCGACTTTGTGCATCAGGTTGAGGCACTGGTGCTTGGTCCGGTAGCCGAACAGCAGCTGAGATCAATCAAAAGACGTGCAGCTTGAAGATTATCTCGAGCGTTACTATGACCGGAACCGTGTATGTGTGGAGGCAACCCTGAGAACATCCTAGAAGGCAGGTCCTCCACGAGCGAGGTCTTAATGCCGGCGAGATGGACAGCAGTCGGGGTTGGATGGTGGATGCTGGAGCACAAATATATCTACCTAGGAGGGGAAACATGTAGCCATTTTCAAACAAACCAGCTGGATGAATATTTGGCATTGGAATGCTTTCGGCGTGATCCATTCATGCGTGGTGAATTTACCAACACGTTCAATTGGTCACAGAGAAATCAGTGATTGAATTGTAACCGGCTTAGTCAGAATGTTCCGAGTCTATCTTGCCGCGGAACGATCCGATACATGCACGGGTGTCGGGGTCACATTCATTGCTGGTACAACCACGTCGCGCCCCACGTCTTTCCCTTGTGATCAACCCGAATAAGCGGAAGAAGATGATAGTCTCTTTGCGCCCACCTTGATCCCCATACGCCTCTTATTTAACATCTCTACCAGGACTATCACTATCACTATATCCACCAACCATCCTCCCTCAATACCACCCCCACCATGCCACCCTCCCGCCTCCACCACATCACCTCCCACAACCTCCACCACCTCCTCCACCACCCCCTGCGCGAGCTCTCCGGCTCCCTCGGCGACCTCGGCACCCTGCTCCCCCTCCTCGTCGCCCTCACCCTCACCCACTCCATCTCCCTCCCCGCCACCCTCGTCGTCACCGGCCTATCCAACATCCTCACCGGCGTCTTCTTCGGCATCCCGCTGCCCGTCCAGCCGATGAAAGCGATCGCCGCCGTCGCCATCGCCCGCGGCTTCACGCCGCAGGAGACGACGAGCGCGGGGCTTTTTGTGGGCGCGGCGGTGGGGGTGGGCAGCGTGACGGGGCTGCTTAGATGGCTTGCGGGCGTCGTGCCGGTGCCGGTGGTCAAGGGGATCCAGGTCGGGGCGGGGCTGAGTCTGGTATTGAGCGCTGGGAGCAGCTTGCTGGGGCCGCTGGGGTGGGTCGGGCCGAGCTGGGCGGATAACTTGCTGTGGGCGGTTGCGGCGGTCTTGGTTTTGCTGGCGACGACTAGCTTTCCGAGGGTGCCGTATGCGTTGATGGTGTTCGTGCTGGGGCTCGTGTTGGCGGCTGTCCAGCTCTCTGCTACATCCTCGACTGGCTCGTCAGGTTTCCGGCTTTGGCGTCCTGGCTTCGTGGTCCCGGGTCTGGATACGTTTTTGCATAGCGGGCTGGCTGCTGGCCTTGGACAGTTGCCGCTTACGACGCTGAACTCCATCATCGCGGTCGTACATCTCTCCGCGGATCTTCTGCCGGAGGTGCCGGCTCCTACCGTCACGCAGATGGGCGTTTCTGTTGCCGTCATGAACCTCGTCGGATGCTGGTTCGGTGCCATGCCCGCTTGCCACGGCAGCGGTGGGTTAGCTGGGCAGTACAGATTTGGCGCAAGAAGTGGCAGCAGTGTTGTGATTCTCGGTACTGTCAAGCTGATATTGGGTTTCTTCGTAGGTGATGGGCTGGTAGGTGTACTCGTCAAGTTCCCAAAGAGCTTACTGGGCGTCATGGTCATAGCAGCTGGTGTGGAACTGGCCAAGGTTGGTGAGAGTCTCAACTTCGGTGCTAGGGATCTTTGGGAGGAGGCGGATAGGTGCCAGACGGATGACGATGAGGACGAAATGCTTGAAGCGAGAGCAAAGAAGCCGAGAGAGCTCAGCGAGCAGGAGAGAAGGGACAGGTGGAGTGTCATGCTTGTGACTGTAGCAGGGCTGCTGGCATTCAGAAACGATGCCGTTGGGTTTATTGCGGGCATGCTGTGGCATTGGGGGCTCAAACTGCCGCAGTCCAAGTGGCTGGAAGGGTGGGAAAGGACATTTAGAAGCGATGGCGACTCATGGCTGTCATTCCGCCGTGACAGTACAAGAAGATCACGCATTGAAGACGGAGAAACACAGGGGCTTTTGAGCACGAATCATGACGCCCCAGAAGGTAGGCTCGTATGATCATGCTTCCTACTCCGCTCTATTGCTGCTTGTATTCGCCTACAGCCGCTACTCAGCTCCTCACTTGGGAGGCACAGCATTCAGTATGAGCAGCAGTGGTCGTTTGTAGCATTGTCGGGCTGCATCGGTCACACCACGAGTACCGCGCAAGTAGAGAGTTGGGAGACAGTCAACATGCCACAGCAGGAAGACGCTCATGAGCTGCTCCACAACTGGTTCGACTAGAGTAGGTTTCTCCACCAACTTCGTGTCGACTCTTGTGCATCCCGAATTACTCTCTGCCTCTCGCACGTTGTGTTGTTCAAGGCAAGGTCTATGGGAAGAGCCGTGCAACCACAGTCGCCAAATGTCGAAGCCGCAAGAGCGCATTCAGCTTTGCCACAAAAACCGTTCGGAGTGTATCGTCGACAGAGCGACAGCGTTCCATGCTTTACGCAACGGTGAAGCAGCCAGTCTAAAGATGCAGTTGTGCTCGAACAGCTGAGGTGTCAGAGTCTTTATGCTGGACTCTACATGTCATCAAAAACTCGCCTTGGTCTGGTGACGCGAGAGCGTCAGCATTTTCATCCACTTCATGAAAGGTGGATCTCGATAATTGTTCAGTCTGCAGGATTGGTAGATACTGGTTCACCTATAGGCTTAGACAGCTTGCATCCGACATATTACGACTGGTTGTCTATCTTCCTCCCTCCGTGAACAGTGAGGGTGATATGGAGGAAAACGGCAGTGAGGTCGAGGCGTCCGGTATCAGCGCCGCCTTGGCAGAAAGGGGAAGAGAGACTCGCAACGCAATTGCCGACGGTGGACCAAAAGCCCTTCGCAGAGTACTTGCAGGCTCTGGTGGCACCGGACTGTACCAGGGAAGTATTGAAGGTGGCTGGCTTTTTGTTTGTCGGGACTCGTCCGTGACTCGTACCGACCGATGACTAGGAAGATGTGGTGATCCTCATTCTTCCAGGCCGTGTGAAGAAAGGAAGGACGTGTCACGAAGGAACATGGCACATGTAGCTATTGGGAGGGCGAACGTGAGGGAGAGCGACAGACGAGGTCGTCCCTCACGGAGAGGTGACACACCATAAATCAACGCCACCATCGCGACTGAACGCGTCTCAACTGATCGAAGAGCGGTGCTGTGAGAAGCGTGCCGATTCTGTATAGCCTTCGATGATAGAAGTAAGGACCTTTGGGGGGAGGAATGATTGGCTAACGAGAGCAAAGTTACAATGCTTTGGAGCGAGCGGTTACCTCCTTTAATAGCGTGCACAACATATAGGGGACAAGAAGAACAGACAACCTTATAAGATAGAGAGTAATCCTGTTAATCTGAAGCTTTGAGACAGTGAAAACTCGTTTATTGGTACAACTAATTGCGGACTGACCGGCAGGTTTACAAATGAAGCAGCGAATGATAAAGTCCTGATCGACGCACAAACAATCCAAAACTGAAGAGACAAGAGAAGGTATGGTATCATCGACTACCCATCAAACCTAGGAAAACGCCAAATAATAAACAACTCGATCCCGCTTGACCCACACCATCGGGAGCATTCCTTCAACAAGAAACTGTCCTGCCTCGTCTACGACCTCGAACTCCAACTTCTAAACACCTCACAACAACCCCCGACGCCTCAACTGCTCCTGCCCAACCGTGACAAGCGCACCCAGCGCAGGCCCCACAATCAACACCGCCTCGAGCGCAAGCACGTGCACAGCGACGACAGCCAGCCCGACCATGATGAAGAACAGCTTCGCATAAGTCTTGCACACGATGCGGAACGCCTGCCAGCTGAACCCCCTCCACGCGTCCCTCGGCCGGAGCGTGGCGCCATTCACCTCGACCCGCAAGGCGCGGTCGAACGGCACGATGGTGTCCTCGTCGGCCGGGAGCAGGAACGCCTCGAAGCGGGTCAGGACGACGGTGTTCGGGATGATGACGAAGATGGTCAGAAGCACAGCGGTGACGGGGACGGCCAGGTACGCGAGAACAACCCACGTCGCGTCGCCCTGGAACTCCCAGCTGAACCGGTTGACCGACGTGGCGAGGATACGGACGAGGTTGGCCGTCGACAGCGCCGCGAGCTCCGCGTTGACGGCCGGCAGCGCGAGATGGCGCCACGCGGCGGCCGGGGGAATGCGGTCCCTGAGGCGCTTGCCGGACGGCAGGGCGATGGTGGCGTGGGTCCAGGCGCAGTGCAGGCGGGCCCAGAGAGCTGCGACGAGGGCGCCGACGAAGTACTCGGACACGCTGGCGAGGGAGGGGAACAGGTTGTCGAGGAGCTGCTTGCCGAAGACGAAGCTGAGGGCTGTGACGATGTTGTAGACGATGGCGGCGTAGAGACCGCGCCAGCGGGCGGTGAAGCCGGCGGTTGTGTGGAGGTGGCGGATCGTGCGGCGGATTTGGGAGGTGATGGGAGTGGTGGGGACGAGGGTGACGGTTTGCTCGATGTCGAGGAGGGGTTGCTTCTCGATGGGGGTGTCCGAACCGAATTCCTTGGTGTCGACCGTCATCGTGGAAGTAGGAGACTCGATCATGGCGAGGGTCGCAATGACATGGCCGACGGTGTAGCTGACCTGTGGTTGTTCGTCAGTCTTTGTCCGTACAGTCTCGTTGTCAGCCTCGAGCAAGTAAACATACCGAGATGAACAGCAGGTAGAAGACAACAGCGGTGAATCCATATAGCGCCCACGCCCAGGCGGGCTGGTTGTAGGGATATGTGAAGCCGGGATTCGACTCCAAATCCACAGGCAGAATCTGAACTGGCTCATCCGGGCTCATGGCCTGAACGCCACGACGGACGATGTGGCCGAGGACCTGGCCGTGGATGCCGGACATGTTTGCAAGGAGTATGAACAGTAGGTGAGAAACAACGAGAAGTGTAGGTCACAAACAGTCTGTAGAGAAGTAGAGAAGTAGAGAAGAGGGAGGTTGTGGTGTTATGAAAGGTGATGTAAAGGGTGAGCTTTCACGTCGAAGGGGAGTGGCACGGCTGGCGTGTAATCCAAGGCAGCAGCAGTAAGGCGGCCTGACAAAAATGCTGTGACAGTCAGTCCTCGCACAAGTCAGCATCGGCGGACGAGCCCGTGCCGATACCTTTGTCACTAAGCCTGCAGTCAAACCGGGTGGCTTGTTATCCGGGACTCAGCCACCACCACTCCCGTCACAGCCTCAACCGTTTGATGTATTCTTGGTAACAACCCGAAACGCTTCCATCGAAGTTAAATGAATGTTTGGTTCCTGTCCCGCCTACTCTGAGTTTCGTTCTCAGTGTCCCCCTTCATATCCCCAACTTACACAAGGCGTACGAGCTATTCGATGTCGTGACACCACGCCCCAAGAGCAACCCGCCAGCAGCACAGTAAGCACGAATCCCCCAGCCCTCTCCGTGCCGCATCCTTCTCGACTAGTTACATCGCCCAAACCCAAGGATCACGTTACGACTTGCTCGCTCGCTCCTTCCTCAGCGCTTCCATCCTCCCGTCAGCCCTGAACCACTCAAGAAACCGTCTTCCAACCGTTCCGTCGGACACACTTCCAGCAACGCGTCTGTAAGTGGCTTGAAAAGTCGGCATACAAGGATCCTTTCCTCGAGCCTGAGGATGCAAGGCTCACCTGTCTCCATGTCGGGAAGCAGCAGGAGACTGGCATGTCTAGTATGCTGCTGTATTCGAGGTGGATGTCCAGTCTTTTTAGTGAGGCACAATGAACTGGACCTATCGAGAGCAGCCAGCCGATGACGTGGCTGAAGTCACCGTCTCGGACTGTTTCTTAACGCCTCGAACAAATGAAGTTTTTGGGTCTTAATGCGCGAGAATCACAGGCCACGGAGTATCTGGGAGACTCCAGGCATAACGCTGGATTGAGTTCGAGGCAGAGAGCTGTCTTACTGATCGTTTATGAGGATATAGTCCGACTGTGTAAGGTTGACGTGGTTCGTACGGGCATATGCAGCCGGTGAGAAGCATCATAGGTTATAGCTCAGTGGAGCAGTAGCCCGCCAGACAGAATTCTTGAAGATGCCTTTCGATTCCCATTAGTGCCTCTTGCCGAAAACGATCGTGAGATGCCACTCGCGATCCATGACAATAGCAACACGATGTATCAATCTCAGTTGACAAGGCTGGAAAACGATGCGTCTTGAACAGGTGACAATGCAAGCTGACAAGTCGATGAAGAGGCATTTAAGACCTGTTATAGCTGTGTACAACGTCTCACAACAGCAAGAGCCATTCACATTCAGCTCTCCCCGAACACACTCCGCACAACCGGCTCTGCAACTCCAAAGAAACAGTATGCAATCCCATCCAAACGCCCATCTATGCCCTAGTAGCCCATCTCGAGAGCAGCCGCCAATCCCGCAGAGACGTCAGAGAGCAGGGAAGCCTCGAAAAAGCACTGCCAATACCCGCTTCCAAAAAAAACATCCAACACGCCGCCTAACCAACGCATCATCCCCACCCTCCTGACAACCACCCTCCTGACAACCCCCCTCCCTACGTCGTAAACGTCCACCCCCCCTCCCTCATCAACCTCTCCCGTCCCTCCCTATCCCTCCTCCTCTCCTCCTCCGTCAACCGATCCGCCCCACTCCAATTCGCACTGCTCGTGCGGTCCCTGAACCGCTTCTGCCGTTCCTTATTCCGGAACACCTCCTCCATCTGCAGCGGCGCGATCGGCCCGAACACGCTCTCCGGATCGACCAACTGCTGCTGCGCCAGCAGTTCCCTTAGCGCGGGGGAATTCACCCAGCTCGGGGCCGAGAACTCGGTCTCGCTGTCCTCGTCCTCGGAGTCCGTCGCGATCTCCGGCAGCGCGATATTCTCACCAGGCGGGTAGTGCGGGCTCGATTTGGCTGGCGCGGAGGGCCCGGGAGCGCGCAGGGGTGTCTTGAGGGGCGGGTGCGAGTTCTGCGAGTGGAATGAGGACCCGCTGGCGGCGCCGGGCGGGTTGGGCGCGTCGGCGAAGGGGATCTTGGCGGTGGAGAACTTGGCCATGTCGTTCGGGTGGGCGGCGGCGACGGCGGCGGCTTTGCTGTGCTGGAGGTGGTGCTGCGCTGTCACGGTTGCCTTGAACATTGACGGGGCGTGCGGGGGGGCGGAGGGGGCGGCGGTGTAGCCGTGGGGGAATTTGGGGGGTTCCTTGATTCTGCTGTGAGCGTTTGTTGGGAAATGGGGGGGTTTGGGGTTGCTTACCTTTCGTATGTTCGAGTGCCGGATCGGAGGCGCCATGACGGATCGTCTCGGCTCGTTGTCTGGCTCGTCCTCTTCGATCGTTTTCCTCCGCTTGGCGTCCAGTTGCTGGAATGAAGGTCCTGCTCGCTGGTATGTCGGGCGCTGTGTCGACTCCTCGTCGCCATCGGGCCGAGTGCGCTTGGGCGGCTTCGCAGGGTTGACAGGGTGTGCAATGGGCCGGCTAGGTTCCTGGACTGTACTCATCTTCGAGAGAGACTTAGCCGCACCCAGATCACCCCTTGGGGGCGGAGGCGGCGCGTGTGCTTTCTCCTGTTGAAGCGCAGTGGCCTATACAGTTAGCGTTGTATCTGCGCGATCACTGAAAAGTATGCTTACCAGATCAACCGCCTGCTTGCTCTGGGCTCGCAAGGCCTCCTTTCGCTGTTGCTCCAGCTTCTTGGCTTCTGCAGCTTGCTTCTGGGCAGCCTTCTTCGCCTCTTGCATTCGCTGCTGCTCCTCTGCTTTGCGCTGTTGCTCAAGCCGGCGGTCCTCTTCCAGCTTCGCCGCACGCTTCTGCTCCAGCTCTCGCTTCTGCTCTGCTTTGCGCTGCGCTGCTTTCTCTTCCTAGAGGCTCATTAGCGCCAAATGTTTGCCAAAATTCCGCAACAAACTCACTTGTTCCCTTTTCTTTGCTGCTGCCTCCAAAGCCTTCGGTCTGGCCGATTGCGAGTTAACACTGCTTTTGAAGCTGGCCTGTGTGGAACTCGACTGTGAAGAGACGTTGCTGCTCTTCGCCGAGGCAGTTTGCTGCTTCGGAGGTGGTGGTGGTGGTAATGAATCGTGCAACGAAGCCGAGAGAGCAGCAGTTGATGGCGGTGCTTGACCAATCTACACACGATCGTTAGTTATCACACTTGGTTGGAGCTCCGGAGATACTTACTCGTTGCGAAGCTACTCTAATAGATACTGGCGCAGGCTTCGCCTTCGGTAAGGTATCCTTCATAGGTTTCAAGAGTCTTCTGGTCTCCTTGAGTTTCTGGGATTGTGCAGTGGGCAGCAAGCTCTTGGGCGGTGGTGGCGGAGGCATCTCATCCGCCGAGTCAATGTCAACGTCTTGCGTCGCATGCGACTCTGCACGGCTCGAGGCTGCTGATCTCGCTTGTACTGCCTGTTCCTGCTCTTGAGCGGTCGCCCTCGACTTCTCTACTTTCTGAGCAGCAGCCTTCTGTCGCTCAGTCTCACGAGCCTTCTCGAGTTCACTAATTGTCCGCTGCTGCTCCTGAACTTCCTTCTCTTTTCTCCTCTCACGCTCTGACGAGCTTCTGGTCCTCCGTCCTTCAGCCGGTTTGCCCGGGCTACTCAAACTTTGTGTTTTGGTTGCTTCTTGTATGGCCTGTTTGATATCTGGATACAACGCTGGCGCCGCTGACGCGGTCGGTGCAGTCGGCTTCGCAGCCAGAGTCTCATCTATTGAAGGTGTTGGACCGTGGTTCCGTAGGCGCGCTGATGGTGGAGGCGAGAGTGCCTCCATCTTTGCCTGCGCACTCACACCAGCACTGCTAGCAAAAATGCCCTTCGCGGACTTCAGCACCGAGTAGAGTTTCGCCTTAGATGCACTTAACGGTCCATCGGCGTATCTCTTGCCAGCTGGTGAGCCTGCGGGCGTGCTGGACTCGATAGTTGACGAGAAGTTAGGGTTGGATCTGGAGATTGCCATCTTCCGTACTTGTTCGAGTGCCGCAGCGGATTTCGTAGGTGACGTAACAACCGCAGAAATAGAACTCATGGGTCGGACTACCTCCTTCGAAGGCGAAGCAGTCCTGACCGAATTGGCTCTCACTGGCGATCCCATTTGAGGGTGTTGCAGCCCGGCCTCCAACCCGCCCACACTCTGCTTGCCGATGATTTGCTCCATTACATCTACCGTATGACTCTTGGGAAGTTGAGGCCGCGCTGCAGTAGTGGAAGGCGCAGCTGAAGTCATTGGTGCGATCCAATCGTCATCGTCGTCATCGTCCAGCTGGTTCTGCGTCGTGACGGTTGTCGGATGGTCTTTCGAAGGTGCCTTCGATGCCGGCTCTACTGGGTTGGACTTTTCCGGTTCATGTGTCGGTAGTTGCGGGTAATTAGGTTGAGATGTTTGACTCATGGAAGGAATCGATTTGGATGACCTGGGCTCCTTAGACTGACCAAGCATGTTGATTCGCTCATGTAGCCGTTGGGTCGAAGTTTTGTTATGTAGCTTAGTCGTCTCAGATTCCTCCCTCGGCAGCTCAGGCCTGGGTTCCTTGTCCACATCCATTTCCTCTCCATCACGTTCGTGATCATGCAAATTGGCATGTTGAGAACCACCCAAGCTCTTGCCACCGGTGTATCTTCCCAGAACACTGCTACGGCCAGCTGTTTGGGCCTTGGCCTGGTCCAAATGGCTGACTCTGGAAACTCGAGCACCCACGCTCTTCTTCGTGGTCAACGGCTCTCGCGCTGGAAGAGATGCGAATGTAAGACTGCTCTTGCGTACAAGCGGCTTCACAGGGCTTGATGCATCGGACGGAGAGGGCACTTCATCATCCACATCCATTTCATCGGGAAGACCTGCATTTCCTTTCTGCAGCTCGTTTACGGTAGAAGCTGTGTCGGCGGTAAACTGGAGCTGCGGAGAAGCTGCCTGATCATCTTGTTGTGTCTGCGTCGCTTGGAGCGGCTCAGACATCATAACATGTATTACATGTGTATCTTCGTCCGCGATAGTAGCCTCATCGTCGTCGAGCAAATCCTCCTTGGATGGCTCTGCGCTCACTAGCGCTTCCCTTGCTGAAACAAATGATCCCTCTGTCGTTCGCCGCTCTTCTGCAGCGGCTTGTTGATTTCGCTCAGGAGACGCACTGCGGTTGTCCGATATAGGTGTCGCGGGATTGGTCTTCTGCGGCGAGGCATTGGCTGCTGGAGGAGCCTGGCCGACATCCATATCATCCTGAGTCAACCCATAGTATCCAGAATCCGTGTTCTCCTTTCCGATGCCGATTGGCTGCTTCGTTGTATGAGTTGGCGCTGTCGGGCCGCTGTTGTTGTTCAGGTCTTCCGCGACTTGAATTCGTGCTACCCTGTTGTAGAAATCTGTTTTCTGTGAGGGGCTCAATCCAGCTTGAGGGTTTGGCGCAAAGATATCAGTCAATGGCTGCGCTTTACGTTAGCGGTCAGTCATGCTGTAGAAGGATGCAGACTTACCGCGCGAAGCTCGAGAGGATTGCGTCGCGCCGTTCGCGGTGTCTTGCCGCGTAGCTTCCCTGGCGTCTTGAACACGTCGGTAACATTTCTGTATTGCAGTGAGCATTGATGGATATAGCAATGGACGTTGACATGTGTGTCGTACAGTTGACCGCGGGTAAATATCTCAGCCATATGCTCGTTGAGCCATTCCATCTCATTCCTCACAGAGTATGAGAATTCCTCCACCTCTTCCTGCACAAACTGGTCTGCCTGTTGTCGCTCGCCTACGATCCATTGCGCTGATCCGACCGGTGCTTTTGAGCGTAAAGCTGCCATAGTGACGAGGTGTTTTCGAGGGATATGACGCGTTGCTGGGTGAAGACAGGCCGGAAAAAGGGCACGATGTGGTTTCAGGAAGCGCAAGGAATTACCTATCCATTAGTATCGCCAAAATCCAAGAAAAGCAAGCCAAAATTGCAGTCTGTAGGCTAGTCGTGGGGATTGTTGACTTGATGCTCGTGGCTTTGTTTGGGTTCTGTGAACGCCAGGACCCTCTTCGCGCTAGGCGAGTCTGGTGAAGACCAACGTCAAGCACCTCGACGGGGAGCCTCATCCGTTGCCTCTCCGCACCGAATAGCCGGGGGAGAGCTTCGAAACTGTAGATACACGTATTCCTTCTCCTCTAATCCTGTTTAAGATCTCTCAATATCCAAGTTTCTTATACAGCCGTTCTATTTATATTTACATCAATCCGCAATGGCAGCAGGATCGCATACGCTAAGGGCATTTCGAAGCCTCTCTTCACTGAAAGTATTCACCCGCGGCTCCGCTTTAATACCTTGCCATGCGCGCCAATTCTCATCGTCTTCACCTCGTCGAATTATGGAGACTTCCGGCTTCACAGAAGAGCAACTGTCAGTCAGGGAAGCCGTCTCGAAAATATGTTCCAACTTTCCAGATGTGCGTCGCTTCCCCATATGAATGGTGTAGTTCAGTGGTTCATGTGCTCAGGAATATTGGGCTCAACACGACGAGTCTGGAGAGTATCCCCATGAGTTGCATGCTGCATTGGCCAAAGATGGATGGCTTGGGATAGCATTGCCTGAAGAGCTAGGAGGTGCCGGTCTGGGTATATCGGAGGCGACTATGATGC
>JAKLMF010000589.1:1034-12843 GCA_022813555.1 Botryosphaeria agaves | reverse complement strand
CTGCGAGTACGAACGTGATGAGGAGCTACCATTCACTGTTGGCTCAAGCCTTGGCGGGTCTACCTTTGGCCGTGTTGACAAGATAGTCTGCAAGGGTGTGGTCCTTGCTCGCAAAACGATCTCATGGCCTAAGAAGTTACCCAAACAAGAGATTGAACGAGAGATCAACATCCTCAGGAAGCTAAATCATCACCATGTGGTCAAACTGGTGGGTTCGTACACTCAGGGCCGCATAGTCGGGATATTGCTGTACCCTGCTGCGGAGTACGACCTTGCCACCTGGCTGGGGATGATCGAAGATGATAAGAGCTCGGGCAAGCTGGTCAGCCCGTTGCGAGGAAAGCTGGCAAGCCAGCTCACAAGCGCATTTGGATGTCTGGCGAGCGGGTCGGAATTTACTCATGCATCCGGCGTAAAACACAGACATCAAACCGCAAGATATCCTCGTGCAAAACGGCGTCTGTCTTTTCGCCGACTTCGGCATCTCGACGGACATCTCAGAGCGCTTGCAGAGCGCCAGCACCGGCTTGACCGCGTTTACCCCTATGGCGAGTGCGCCTCTCCCCATGGCTAATGGCGCTCAACCTGTTGATGCATAAGTATTGCGCACCGGAAGTTAGGGATTACTACGACGACCACCCTCGCGGACGCGCAGCAGATGTCTTCTCCTTGGGCTGCGTCTTCGCTGAGATTCTGACGGTACTTTCGGACCTCACACTCGATGATTTCTTCGACGCTCGAGCTGATGAGGGGAACCATGCTTACAGCCGCAGTCTTACTGTTGTTTATGCCTGGCTGGATCTCATACGGGACACCAAAGTAGCAGGTGCAGTGGACGTTACCAAGCAATTGCTTCAATACGACCAGCATCTTCGACCGACAGCCGGACGGATCCTGGCAGAGCTCGAGGCTCAGTTTTCCCTGTCGTATGCTTGCGGAGATTGCTTCCAATGGAAAGAAGCGGGGATGATGGCCGTGTGCATCGCTGTTCGGCTCTTACATTATCACTTGTGTCCTAGCCCTTGGGCAGGCCTCATCAACACCCGGCTAAAGGTAGATGTGAAGAGGTTCACTGCCTTAGCATCCTCTCCAAGGCCACTGATCTGGAGGTTACTACCCGTTAGTACAACCGGGCGCGCTCGATGGAGTCTTCTCGTCCATGAAAGTTGTTTTGATGACTGGGTTGGGAGCGGCCACTCCCAGGCTCTCCTTGCTCTAACTGTCACCGTATTGTTTTCACAACTCGGCTTCACTTCACTCACGTATGCGAAAAATTGCACCTGTCGTCCGCTCTTCCTTTCAAGCAGTTTTCTTGAGCTCGTCGAGCTGCCTACGGCTCTGCAAGTTTCAATTTCTACCAACGAAACATCGATGTCGTTTTTGCTCCGCGTGCATATTGTTCGTTAGTTTATTGTCTCACTGCAGTAGAACTCATGCTTCGTAAACCGCTTGTTGATCCATTTGATATGCGATGTATTTAGACTACAGAGCCATAGTTCACTCATGGCCGTGAAACTGCGTCATGAGCATCAGTGGACAACCCATCCATTTTGTGGTGCACTCTGGGTTCGTCCTGTAGAGTGGAGCTCCTGTTTAGTACTCTTGTGCATACCAGAGCGACACAAGGCTTCGCTGTTCAACAAGTTAAGCACGGTGAATTGCGGAGGTTGAAGTACAGTAAACGTCAAAACGACGACTGCTTCTTTGACTGGCTAGGACCACTGATCGGTATCCCCGTCTTTCTACCAGCGGCGCAGTCATCTGGACCGAGCAAACTATCGCGCAAGATCAAAGTCCAGGTTCTCATTACGGTCTCAGACATCTCGTGTCGCACCGGTAATTCACATGTGAAGGACCTACGTGACCTGCAGTGACAAACCAACATCGATGCCTCATCTCAGAGCCTCAACAGCATAGCGACCCTGATCCGAGATAATACCCCTACTTCCCTCATGTTTCCGACGTGCCCGAAAGCCCCTGCCTTACAGCCTCGCTCCCCTCCCGACTCTCAACCCCCTCCCCACACCCCTGGCCACCCACTCCGCCACCGCCATATTCGTCACCATCGGATTCACGCCACTGGCACTCGGAAACACACTCGCATCCGCAACATACAGTCCCTCAGTGCCCCAGACCCTGCCCTTGGGGTCGACGACGCTGTGCCGGGCGTCGGCGCCCATGCGGCACGTGCCCATCTGGTGCGCGGAGACGAAGGTGGTGTCCGGGTCGCGCAGGCCGGTGGCGCGGAGGAGGCGGAGCCAGGACTGGAAGGAGGGGTCGTTGATGCCTTCGTCCATCTCGGAGCCGGAGGGGGCGTCGGTGGGGGTACTGGGTGCGGGAGAGGAGGCCGAGGAGGGCGACTCGAGGTTCCGCAAATCCGTCTCGCGAACGAAGTGCGGCACGCCAGGAACCGTCGTGAAGATTTCCGTGGCGCCCGCGACATGATTGATCTTCGCCAGCGCGACCAGCCCCTCCATTATACTCCCGCGATCAAACTTGCTCGGGTTGTACTGGACCCTACATCTTCCCTCGCCATCCTCATACACCCTGCCCTCCCCCCTATCTCTGGCGAGACTGATATGCCCGACCATATTCCTCATCCGGGGCGCCAGCATCTTCCACTCCAGCCCCCCGGTCCAGCGCGGGAACGAGAGCCATGTCCCCGGCAGCATGGTGCAGGCCTCCAGTTTCGCGCCGTGACCCTTCCCGTCCAAGTTCTCGAACTCGTTGACGACGGCCGTCAGGATGCCGCCTTCCCACGGCCGCACATCCTCGGGGTAAATGGCGCCGAGCACGCAGACGGGGTGCAGGTGGAGGTGGCGCCCGATGTGCGGATTGCTGAGGCCGCTGCGGCGCAGAATCAGGGGCGACGACATCGTCCCAGCGGAGACAATCACGCGCTTCGCTTTGATGATGACGGGGCGCCTTGTACGATCCGCGCCGGCGACGCCGCCGTGGCCGTCGCGAGATGTCCATGTCCCTTGGACGCCGGTGGCCGTCTTGCTGCCATCGACAGACGCGTCGAACAACACCCTCTCGACGTCGAACCCCTCGACGAACCTTGCGCCGGCCCTGGCCGCGTCCGGCAAAAACGACACCACAGGCCCCTGCTTCTCGCACGCCCCACACCCCAGTGTGCAATACCCGCAGTAGTGCTGCCTCCCCCCCGTGTTCTGGGGCACAGCTTTCGCGCTCCAGCCGAGCCGGCGCGCGCCGTCGAGGAGGACTTGGTTCGTCTTGTTATGGGTGACGTGGTCGGCCGACACGCCCATGCGAGCGCAGACGCGGTCGAGACTTGCCTGGAATTCGGCGGAGGTGAAGAGCGGGAGGCCCTGGGCGGCCCATTCGGAGCGCACGTAGCCTTGGGTTTGGAGTGAGGCGGACCAGTTGACGGTGCCGCCGCCGCCGAAGGTTTGGCCGGCGGCGATGGCGGTGGTGTTGTCGTCGGCTGGGGGAGGTTAGCATTTGGGAGGGGGTTTTTGGGAGGGGGGTTTTTGCGTGGTATGGGGGGGGAGCAGCGGGAGATGGGCTGGCGTACAGAGTATGGCGCCTCCGTTCATGAACATGTGGACGGGACCTTCTTGCTCGCTCATGGGTAGATGCTCCGCTGGCCAGTGATAGGCCTTCTCAACGACGATCACTCGATGGCCGTCTTCGGCGAGGGTTTTCGCGCACACGCCTGCGCCGCATCCGCTGCCCACGATGACGACATCCGTCTCGAGGACTTCAGGCTCGTCGCCAGGAGGGATCTGGATGAACTCGTACTCGAATCCCTTGGATGGCTTGCCGTGAACTGGCACGCGGGGGAAGGATAAGACGCGGCCAAGGGTCGGGCTGCATCTGACCCAGTTCTGCTTGATTAGCGTGGTCAAGGACTTGTGCAGGCCGCGCAGAGGAGCAAGTCTGGCCGTTCCCCAGCTCTTGAGGATAGTCTCGCGGATGTGGATGGGTTGGGCGGAGATGGGCGTTGCGTAGCCCGTGAGGAGGAGACAGCCAGCACGTGAACTGCATGAACGTTAGAACGACATTGGGGTACCATAGTTGGTTGACACGTGATGGTAAATGGCAGGTGATAACATTTAGACCCTCTCGCCCAACGTCGCATGATCGTTCTTAGTGTCAGAGAGATTGGACTTACTCGAGAAGGTTGAGAATGAGCGTGAGTTGCTTTAATGAATCTCGGGGCAGATACAGGCCAAACAGTCGGTGAAAACTGTCTCTGAACGCCGGGAGTGTAGAAGGTCGTTCTTCTAAGTAGCTCTTTGCAAGATCAGTCGTATTGCTATCAAGAGCAATGGTCTGGATGGTGGTCAGAGCTGTGGAGTAGGCGTTGTCAGCCACAGCAAGCTCCGTGCTGGCGTGAGCTGTGCTTGCGGGCCTTATAGACGGTACGACGGCGTCGGCGATAGCGAACAGGGTTCTCCATTGCGCCGGAGTGAATGGGTCAGTTTGGGGCAGTGGTGGAAGTGGGCTCGCCGTTGGCTCGACTCTTTCTACTGGTAGGTTCGACATGTTGTCCAGCAATGTTCAAGGCAAGGCCTGGCGTTCACCTGTACACAAGCTACCGCTTTCCTAGCGCAACAACTAGCTCGTCACGTCTCGGATCTCACACGAGTATGCCGACCATAGTGCACGATGCGCGACTTTTTGATGGGACCTGCATGAAGCGCCTCGTAGCTCTCCAAATTGTATGAGGCTGGGCTTCACGGTGAACGCTACACACTCTAATCGCGCTCTCTAACCTGTACACATGAGCTACCCTTCAAGCACTACCTAGGCAATACATGTAGTAGCTTGTAGTGAAGGGTCTACAAAGCGCAAAGGCGAGATCTGGCCGTCGGAAGCGTCTGAGCTTGGTGCATGCAGTCCCACGTGAAAGTGCTATGCTTAAGATTGCTCCGACCAATTGCGCCCGTCCGCGACCAAACTCCTATGTAGCGCTGACGTGAGATCGGCTTGCCTGTGTCACCATGCCTTCGTACTTTACGGCAGTTGGAAGACTTGTAGGTAGCAGCGCAGAGACATGAACAACGTGACTTGAAGTCGTGTCCAGGCTATCCAAAAGATGCAAACCCGATGGACATGCGCGGCTCAAGAGTCGGGCGCAAGACATGCAGCAACGGCGAGGCGCTGGACCCTTGAAGCGAGACCGTTTACCAGGAAAGCAGAAGCGCGGTGGGCCGAGCTCCGGGAATCCATCTGTCACTTTTGGTCTCAACCCAGTTATTTCAGCCAATGAGCATTGCTCGATAAGAAAGTACCTAAGCGAGGTCTAGCGCAAAGCCAAGTGCGTGTGCCAAGCCATGGCCGGGCGGGAGTGCCTGCGAGACATTCGGCTCAGCCAGCTTGTGAAGGAGGCGTAGAAAGAGCAAACACAGTAGAACAGGTATGCAGACGTTCACTGTAGTAAGGCGATTGGAATAATCAACACGCAAATCCAATGTGTTGTCGTTGAGCGTGATCAGTTGCCCGTTTGGAGCGAATAAATGTTTGGGACCACGGCCGCGGTCAACGAAGCGACTAGTGGCCCACTCCCGCGGCAGGCAGTTCCTTGTCCGCCGGACGCTTTGATGGCAATGCTCATGTTGAGTTGACCGCGCTCTTATTTCATTCACCCTACTTCCCCGACTACTCCATGAACCTCCGCTGCTGCCACGCTCCAGTGCGACGACAGCTGGACAGAAGAACACAGTTGTCCCGGTGGAACTCCCCCAGTCGCTCTCTCGATCTGCACTCCTCCCTGATCCGCGGTTACACATTTGGATCCTTATCTTCACTTCACATGCGCATGCGCCAATCGCAATAACTCCTCCATATCTCTCTCCAAACGCGCTCCTGGCACAATCACAAGGATTCGCAGACCGCTCAAACCACCTTCGGAATCTTTCTCCTGCTACGTACCTGCATTCCAGGAGCTGATTCCTCTTTGCACCACCTCATCTGCCACATACAAACAGGGTCCGCTGCCCTGCATACCACTCTGGCTGCTTCCATCCACATCCTCTACCTCGCACCTCACTACACCTCCTTCCTCACACCTTCTCCGTCTCTTTCATGATGGCCACCGACTTTGCGACCGCGCCAGCGTTCGGCGTACAACCCACACACCACTATCAGCTGTACGGACAAGGCACCGGCTACTCACCCATCAACTCCGCCACAGCCACTCCCAGCAACGTCTCGCCCACCTCCACTCACACCGCTACGACCCTCTCACAACTTCACCTCCAAAGCCGCCAGCTGCGCCCGCCCAAGACGCCGCTCTACGTACCCGCTGTGTTGAGACCGACCGAGAAGCCCGTGCGACACTCTCCGCCGAAGCATGGAGGTCGCTCACATCTTGAGGGAGATGCTTTGGGAGACATCAGGAGCAGACATGGGCCGAACGGCAGCATCGGCTCTACTATCAGTAGAATCGTGAGTGACGAGTGGAACGACGATGCGCTGGGCGCTGTGACCGGTCCGCCGACCCGGAATCACTGGAAGGTACGTTCATTGTTCTTTTCTACACTGCAAAATTTCCGTTCAGCTCCTTCACCCTTTGTGCTTTGAAGTCGTACTTTTGCACCTCACAGTGTTTCGTTTGTTGTTGATGCCTGAGGCTTGCATCTGGAGGCTTCACGGAAGCCGTCTTGTGGTATGCTATGAGTATTGCTGAAGTTGAGGTGTGGGCATGATTTCGTTTTTACGACAAGACCACACCCTTGAAATCAGCAAGTCAAGCATTCTGTGAGATTGGGAAGCTTGGATAGTTGTGTTGCGCAATTCAGGCCTGCTTTTTCGGGGGTGCCTCGGAACCGTCTCCTTCAATTTCACGCTAGTTTCGAAGTCACGTTTCCCATTATTTCCACTATTTCCACATTTCACCTTCATCGAATCTTAGCATCGCACACTACTCCTACTACTTTACCTTACATTAACACTCCCCTCCAGCCTGACCCAGCCGTCACCGCTTGCGACATCCCGACCTGCGCCAAAGCCTTCACCTTCTTCGAGCGCCGCCACCACTGCCGCCGCTGCGGCAACATCTTCTGCGCCGAGCACAGCCCGCACGCCGTCCCGCTGGACCAGCACGCCCGCTTCCACCCCCAGGGCGCCCGCTACCGCGCCTGCGACTTCTGCTGGGCCGACTACAAGACGTGGGAGACGGCGCGCGCCAGCCGCAGCAATAGCGACAGCTCCCAGGCTGGCAGTCCCAATGGGCTCCCGGCTGGGCTCACGCCTGGTATGCGCATCGGCGGTGCGGGCCAGGGCCTCACTCCCAGCGGCGAGGCGAGGGTGGGAAGCTTCGCGGGAAGTGTGCCCAGGGACTGGAATTGGAGCACTTTCTGAGCGCCTTACGACTTTACGGCCACCCTTCGAGACTCTCGCTTGAGCCTTTAGGCTTTTAAGCTGTGTTATGATGTTACGGCCTCTTTGTACCCATCACGGGTAGCCCAATTCGACCCCTTCGGGTGCTGCTGTAGAAGGTTTCATATCGGGTGTCTTTCACTTGTTTGGCGTCCTGGATAATTGCTCTCTTCTTGCTGCGCTTCAGCGACTCCTCTTCTTCTCTTGCCAGATCTTGCTTGTCCTTGCAACGATCCCCTAGACTTTACCTTTTCTCTTTGTTCTACATAGACTGTTGCTTCACTGACAGGGACTGGGAGGGCTGGGAATGGCTAGATGGACGGACGGGTAATGAGCAGGCGTTGGACTGGTCTATGGGATCTTGCACCTCTAATGTGGGCTTCTGGATGTTAGACATGGATGATCTGGCGAGCGTGACAGGTAGTGTGGTGCGAGATTTAGATGCTGAATCGAGATGGGTTTTCCTGCGAACAAGAACGTCCCATTCCATCATGTTGCTTGTTGTTGCCCCGTACATCGTCTTGGCTTTCTGGTGCCTCGCGCCTTGCCTTGAATACTATCGAGCAAATGTCCGCTCATCTTCTGCGCACAATGGAAGCGAGCTCCCCAGTCGCACAGCAATGAAGGGCTGTGCCTCCTTCGAAAGGGTCGGGTATCCTTTGCCTCTAAGTGACAGCCCAGATAGCATTCTTACCTACTGGGTATCCTCCGTGACTTTCAACGAGCATGTTACGTTAGTCAGTAGGGTTGCATTCGCGGCACAATAGACTTGAGGCTGGATCCAGGCCGCCGGAGACTCCCAGTTGTGCTCTGTTTGCAAGGTAGGCTGGTAACTACGACATACAACTACTTCCTACTGACCTCAAGATCTTGATCTAGTCTTGCGAAAGACACTCTGATAGGAGTATCGGCAAAGCGAGTACAAATCTATCGACTGCGGTTGGGTGGCTCGCTGTTGAACAAGTACCCCATCCGTATCGACCCCCTCCGAGGATCGACCCTCATTCACAACACTCGCGGACTGCCAGCTTCAGCCTATATCAATCTAGCCCTTCGCCGATTCCATGCGTCTGCCGTTGCTTGCGCCGCGGTGTGACCTTCAGAACAGCGTATAGCTGTCCCCGTGAGGACGCCTCTCCACAGATGTGCACATCGAGGAACTCTCAGTTCAACGCGATCCCGTGTTTCCGCGATGGACGCATCACGATCTCAGTCTCCACTGCAGTCTCCTATCCCTTCAACCCACCGCCTTCGCCATAAGCACCTCCTCCAGCATCCCCCCCATCCTGCCAAACCCCACCCTCTCCACCCCATCCTCCTCCGTCCCCTCCACCACCCGCCGATAAAACTCCCCCATATCCTCCTCAGTAACCCTAACGACCCACCCACCCCCCGTAACCATCGTCACCAACCCGCCCTCCCTCTTCATCCCATCCCCGCCCACAATCCCACTAAGCCGGACAAGCCTCTCCACGCCTTCTTTATCCACATACCAATCCTCAGCCTTACCCACATTCCTCGCAACTTCCTCCAAGCTCACCATGCCCGTCCCCGCCAGTTCCTCCCTGACCACCCTCACCACCCCCTCCCTCACCCTCGCTTCCCGTTCCCTCTCCTTCCTCTCCTCCTCCCTCCGCCGCTCCCTCTCCCTCCTCCTCTTCTCCTCCAGCCGCGCCTCCACCTCAGCCCGTCTCTTCCGCTCCGCCTCCTCCAGCGCCGCCCGCTCGGCGGCCGTGGACGCGTCGACGGCGCGTTGCTGCTCGCCCTGCGAGCGCAGGAACTCGTGGTAGGCGCGCCGCTGGTCCTTGCGCGCGAGGGACTTGGCTTTCTTGGCGCCGACGGTGCGTGCCCGGGCGGCGGCGGCGGCGGGGGGTGCGTCGTCGAAGTCTGCGGGGGCCGCGCCGTCGTGGGGGATGGGCGGGTCGGGAGCTGGGGCGATGCCGGGAAGGTCTAGGGGAGCAATTGGCACGGCGTCGTCGTCGTCGTCGTGCTGGGCGGCGGCTGCGGGGTGCTGTGGTGCGGCTTCTGATGCGTCATCGGCTCCGGGTGCGCCGGTTGGCTCGGGGGCTTCTTGCTGCTGCTGCTGGTGGGCGTTGCGCTGCTCCTCGAAGTGGCGCTCAAGCGGGCGCTC
Organism: Botryosphaeria agaves; assembly: GCA_022813555.1. Taxonomy (NCBI): domain Eukaryota; kingdom Fungi; phylum Ascomycota; class Dothideomycetes; order Botryosphaeriales; family Botryosphaeriaceae; genus Botryosphaeria; species Botryosphaeria agaves. The sequence continues at coordinate 3,362 of JAKLMF010000589.1, read as the reverse complement.
GAGGATGCGCGGGGCGAAGTAAAGGAGGGTGCAGAGGAGGAGGGTGTGTGCTATGTCTTGGTACAGAGGCGTGGACGGGTTGGTGAAGGGGAGGAGGCGGTTGATGCCGTTTTGGAGGACGAGGAGGGCGCGGCGGATGGTGTCCATTTTTGGGATGAGGGACTGCGTAGGAAGCCGTGCAAGAGGCTGTAGAGGGAGGATGTGGACTGAAAGGTTGGGCTGGCGTGTGATGGGTGTCTATATATTCATTTTGCAGAATCAGACGTGTGATGTGGTTGTTCCCAGAGCGAACATGGGTTATATGCTTCAACGATTGTGAGCCCCGTAAAGGAAAGACGCAAGTGTCAAGCAGTGGAGAGAGTGAAGGGAAGAGAGAGTTTAGCGATTGATAGAGATGGCACATGTACCGACAGCCCCGCTGACTAACAGTAACATATTATACGCTAAAAACAATCCAATGTAGCCATATTCGCCGCGTTGGCTAAGTGGTAAAGCGTCGCACTTGTACCCGTTCCGGATCATGCGAAGACCACAGGGTAATTATCTCCAACCTCCCCACCTTGATGTCATCGCTGACTCAGCAAAGTTCGATTCCTGTACGCGGCAACGAACACCCAATCTTTTTGCGAAAGTCGGCGATGTCCAACAAGATTACCTTTCCAAGTCTTTTTAGACCTTTCCAGTCCCTTTGACAACAAGCATATCACTTCGTTTTGGTCCTTGCAACCAGTCGCCAAGAAACTCCTTGCTGTTTTATTCCCTGGCTACCTCCAGCCATTGATGTCGCCTAATTTGAGCGATGGCTTTCGTAGACTTCCGTCCTGTTCGGGATGCACAACACTCGAGCAAAACTCTCAGATGCCCAGCGATAGCCCGAGCACGTTGGGTTTGGCACCTGAACTGACTGAACAATAGACGTTGTCATGCTCAAGGACAGAACTCATAGACGCAGTGTAAATGCCCCATTCTTCCCTCTCTGCACTTTCCACTTTGAGCCGAAACTAAGGAAGCATGGAGCGGGCTACTATCTGCCGTGGCTGGCTTTAATGATTGATGGTCCCATTGTTCGGGCGAAAAGCTTTTGAAGAATTCAAGTTCTTCCTAGGTTTCACAACACTCGTATGTAGTTTTGAAGGCGGAGGACTGCCTAAACGTAGTGCATCTAACATAACCTATAGTACTCATCCCAGGTTAGGGCGAGCAAAGAGCTTGAATGGGATTAACTAAGTACGCACATTTCAGACGGGGGACAGTCTGATTCACATCGCATCGAGACGCTGACCATTGTGATGATTCGGTACTGCATATTCTGCGAGGCACCAAGTTCAGTGGAGCTTGTCAAAGACATGAGATGATCTTGTGTATTCTGCGCTGCAACAATTTCTGGAACACCGGCGTTATGGTGTCAGAGGGTTGTGGGAGGCCGCCTAGTGCTCTATATACCATTCCTGCAATAGAAGGGTGAAAAAAGGAATTCCCTCTTCGTGATCCGATTTGAGGGATGTAAGACCAAGCACGCGGACTTTATTAGTGTTCTTAACGAACTCGAGACCGTTAAGTTACGGTCAGCTTGAGAAGATGCCTGGGGACAGCCGGGGTAAGGGCAGATAAAGCGAGGGGCCGACACTTGCGGAAGCACGATGTGACGGCGGCATCGGCTTGAAGCAGCTCGGTAACAAGAGTACTCGGACATGTGTTTCAGTAGTGTTCGAACATGAGGCATGCTCGATCTAGGTGTCCTCCATACTGCGCAAGACCAGCTTGAAGTCTAGCATTGTCGAGTTGCTTCTATCATCCCGCGTGAAATCCAAGCGGAGACTGTGCCGTCAAAGTATCGAGGAACCTCTGCCAAGCCCCAGTTCGTTCAGTGGCGCTGCGCGATACTTCTTTCGCCTACTCTGCAGCCGTGATGGTTCAAGGTTCAAGCAGCAGGTGACTTTGAAAAATACTCATTATTGCGAATTGCGAGGCGACGTAGAGTGGAATGGTGCGGCTCCCCTACGTGTCATAATCTGCGTAATGCAGTGCCTTCACAAATGAAAGTGACGAGTTTTCTTGCTTCATTTTAGTATGAAGTTGATGGACCGTGACCAGCAGCTCTTGGTGACCCATTCGCCCACGAATTGCCAAAGATAATGTGCGCACTGGGAGACAAAGTGAAAATCTTCAAGCATTGAAGCATAGCCTTCTGCTTCAGATTCTTTTTGCCTGCAAATCAGAGGTCGTTGCGCGGAGGGAGAGGAGAAACTCGCGCTAAGCTCGGCGACACTGCGTTGACACACTCTCCAACAGCGTCTGAGATCACCGCCGTGCCATCAGCCGACGCTT
>JAKLMF010000588.1:0-12852 GCA_022813555.1 Botryosphaeria agaves | reverse complement strand
ATGTTAATAGTCATGATACACACATCCGGGTTACACTGCGTTTCGCTATATTGACCTCCGTAGGACGCAGCTGTCTAAGAAGGTGACCCTGGTTAAACTTCAACTTTTCCCTTGCAACTCAACAAGGGATTGCAGTCAACGTGGCTTATTCGTTCTGGCGCCCGCGTGACCGATAACGAGCAGCTTCACAATCTATAAACTCAATAGCCTCAAACGGTTTTGATGACGAGTTCAGCAAGTTTGATTATGTCTGACTTGTAAACCTATCCCTCTTCTAGTGCTGCTAAGCCTATGACGTGCGATATTACGCGTGTCTGAAAAACTGCTCCACTCTCCTATAGCAATCGCGCATATCGCTACTTGTGGTAGAAACCCAATAGATAAACTCCCTAACCACGATCTATCGTCCCTACCTTCTTAGTTATACGTTGTCCTCATGGTCACTCTCCACTGTTGCAGCCCTTGCATTGCGTGTATTGCTTGTCCTGGTACTGTTCTGAGGCCGTGCGTTGTTCCCCTGGATTTCAAGTTGCTCCTGTCTCCGCAGGACCTCGCGCATTACACGGCTCTCGGGTGTGGAGTCACCTCTGTACCGTGTTCGCGGAGGCATTCTCGACCTCCTGCGACGTGTGTCAACGACAAAGCCGTCATCATAATCATAGTTATCCTCTTCTAAGACGTCCTCGTTGGCACTGTGAGCACCCAGCGATATACCATCCGCTTCATCGTCATCGTTGTCGGCGTATTCTGCCTTACGTAGCATAAGATGGCCTCCAGGTAACTTCTGTCCAGCCTCGTGACAAAACTTCTCGACATCTCTATCGATGGCTGCGCCCCATTGATTCCGTAACTCTGATATAGTAAACCAATGGAAGCTGTGGCTGTCGAGGGTGATGTAGACGTAAGTGACGGGCTTGCGCAGCCACCCCGTTTCCTTTCTACCGTTGACCATGTACACGGGCGGTGGTCCTGTTCGTTTGACGGGGCAAACGCCAGCGATTTCCTTTTCACGGCACTTCTTGTCCTTTAGTATTGATCTTGAACTGGTCTTGAACTCCTTAGCGCCGGGGGTTTCCTTCCAACTTTGCGCGACTCCTTTGCCAAAGTAGCTTGATTTGATGAATTTGTAGATAGTGTACCCATTTGGTCCAATGTGCGATACCATTATCTGATGACGCAGAGGGTTGCGGTTTTTGTCATAGGCGCCAGGAAGGGCCCTCCAATACTCGAAGGTCTTTTCGACACCTTTATCTATGACCGTGCCGGTTTGTTCGGCGCTGGCCACAGTCTTTGGCTTGCCTCGCTTTGTCTTTTCTTGCATCTGCTCCGTCTTCGTTTTGGACGTCGATGCAGATGTCTTGTTCTTCGGAGGGGGTGTGCCCTCCTCCGGTGCTGGAGCCGACTTAGTCGCTTCGGGTACGCTATCTGGAGCCGACGTAGTCGCGTCGGGTCCGCCATCCGTTGCTTCCTGGAAGTATTCTCTCAGGCCCGGCTTCTTAACATTTCCCCATTCCGAAGGGAGCTGTAAAGCGGCTGTCGTGTTTTCAAGGATTGTTCCCACTGACTTAAGGCTTTTAGCAGCGTCATCATGGTCGGGGTCTCTGACCCTAGAACGCCACGCAACTCTCGCTCTATGGTACTGGTCGACGAACTTCTCGATAGGTATATTGCAGTCACCTGACTTTTTTGAGCATTTCGTATTGACCTCATCAAGCTTCTTGTTTTCCCCCTCTAGCCTGTCTATAGCCTGATCAATGTCCACTCCCCGGAGAAGATTATCTATAACGGTTTCGAGGTTTTTGTAGACGGCCTTGTGCTCGTCTGTTGGCGCCGTATAGCCTTGCTCCATCTTCTCGGGGTCTGGTCCGTCTTCCTCGGCCGCTTTCTTAGATCTTTGCCGTTTCGTGGTCCGCTTTCCCTCGACCTTGACCGTGACGGATTCCATATAACTATACCAATTACCTTTGGCGTCTATAACCAGATTACAGTCGAGCTTTCCGTTCAGCGGATCATGATCTTTGACCTCTTCTACATATTTGTCGATGTGCTTAACGTTTAACTTTTTCGCAGCATCAAGAATCGCTATAATAATAGGCGCATGAGTAGAGTTTGACACAGGATTAGAATTATCTCGACGTACCGTTGTAGGCCTGCGGAGCATTGGGTGAGGCTTTGTTATGCTCCGGATGAACGTACATTAGAAGCCTTCGGAAAGCACACCGTATTTCGTGCGGGTCGTCAAACTCCAGTAGACCTAAGATCTTGTGGGGTGACTTGTTCTGTTGTATCCTCTGCAAGATTCTCTTTGTGACCTCGTCAGCTTCCCGGTGGAACCGTCCAACACCCTCCCATTGCTGCTTTGTTTCGTTGTCATCCTCTTCCCCATTATCTTCTCCCTTCCCTGGTTCGTCCATAGCCCCTTCACCGTCATCGGCCTCTTCCTGGAAAATTTCTGGGAAGTGTTTCCTATCATAGGCCTCCCGCTTCCTAAGGGACTGTTAAAATAGATTCATCCTAGTTGAACTAGAAACCATACTCTTGATCTGAAATGGTTTCATACGCCTCTCGAAGCTCTTGGAATTTACGTGTGGCTTCGTCTTTTGCGTCCTTGCCCTTGCCTATATGCCTGTCTGGATGCAGCTCCTTTGACCTTTTATGATACGCGTCCTTGATTTTGGAGATCTTGGCGTTCTGCGGCACTCCAAGGATGTCATAATATGTTTTTGTATCTTGGGCCACCTGATCACTGTTAGTCAGCATCTCCTTCTGGTTCTATATGGGTCCGTACAGACCATCGTTCTTTGCTGCTCCTTGGAGACCCTTTCTACCTAGTCGGATCTAGTCTGAAGTTCACTACTATTAGGATCGAACCCTTGTTGCTAGACCGGTGGAGAAGGTGTGTTGAAGTTTTGGTGAAGCAAATATGAGATTGAATTATTTCGATCTATAACGCCAGCGTTACAGGCAGATGCTTTGCAATTCTACTTGCTTATGGGGTGTTCCTACCACTTTATACCTTTCAGGAAGGTTAAAGATAGCCCGTTTTCTTTAGTAGGGCCCCTACACGGCCTAGTGAACCTAAAATAGAATTGATGGCTATTAATACTCAGCACGATGCTAGAAATCAACGCAAGTTTATAGTCACTACACAACGTTTGTTATGAATGGACAAGGTAGGTTCATAGAGTAACTGGGCACCTAAACAAGATCATTGGTCTACGAGCGGATAGTAACGATAGATAGAGACGCTAAACCCTTATAACTCTAACTATGTTGATTTGCTCGACCAGCTTCCGAGAAACACCATTCGCCATGACTGAGCAAGACCGAAGCAATAGATTAAGCCGTTGAGAATCGTGAAACATTGAGTGAACTGCTGTATAATTCTAGAATAGTAGCTGCCGCACTAAAAGAGCAGAAAGATGCCCACGAACTCCAGTACAACCAGCAGCCAGGAGAACTTCCACAGATACACTACATGCGTTGGTGTGCCGCCGCTGGTGGTCTGAAGGAGAGGGGTCACTGTGAGGCTAGGACCGTTTGTCAATGCTGCGGAGCTGCTAGTTCCGCCCCGAGAGAGAAGCAGGCTCCGATGGTAATCCATAGTCATATTCGAGGATTCGTTGACCGTCACCGTCGTTACCGTGGGATACCTCACAGCATTCTGCAGAAATTCGTTCATCTGATCACCTGGGTTGAGTCCAAACAGCATACCAGCGTGGCAATGCGACTGGGGTGCCAATTGTCGACAAAAGAACCATTGGGGCTCGGAGTGCTGCACTAAGAAAGATAATGTGTCCCCGGTACGGTTGCCGAGGTTAGCATGTCGGAAGCCAGAATCGAATAGGTGATTAGCCACGCAAGGTTCCTCTAGAGACGACTGCGTCAAGGTATGATTTGCAGCAACGAAATTGAATTCCAGGACGTCTCCTACGGGAGCGCTTATATGAGTTGGATCGAACGACAGGTCGCCTCCCATGCCGACTCGAACGGTGTGGGTAGTAGGGGACTGAGCCGCAGCACTAGTTGGCGCAACAGCTGGAGGCACCATTGCAAAATCGAGAGAGACAGTGAATAGTTCGTTGCCCAGTGCGACGTTACCTCCTACGGCAAAATGTGGTTCGCTGTCGGCTGTTGCAGCGCCAAGTGACGTCTTTGAATCCGTGGATGGCCATACCGCTGTAAAAGAAGGGGCGGCAGTTGTAACAACCGAGCTGGAGCAGGAGCCCGATGTCGGATACAACGACGTGCGTGGAGCTAGAGCAAATCTCAACCCTGGTGCTGCGGTTTGGACGCTTCCACTACTGCTACGGTCAGTCGCTCCGAGAAAGATCTGATGGGGATGGGGGCTTTTCAACAACGTACGCTTGGAAGGGTTGTGTAAGCGTTTGAGTTGTAGCTAACATTGTATAAACTGATGCAATACCAAGCATAACGATGACCAGCAATAGATATGTTGACTTGTAGATCAGACTATGAGGTAGACGTGGATAGGCAGATACTTATAGCTTTACCGTTGATCTATGGCTTTCTAATTATAGACGCGGACATGAACAGATGTGGGTGCTTATAAGGAGATTGCCTTTATAAAGGCAGATCTGCATCCCACCGAGTCTCTAAACTACGCAAGACTACCAGCTCATCCTAAATGAACCGACCTAAACCTATCAAGTTTCATAATAATAGTCATAGCTATGCTAAAAGCGAGCTTCCTCAAACTCCCTATCCATGGGTCTTTCAGATGGGGCTAGACCACATTGATGAAGCTGAAGAGGACCAACTTACTAAGACTGAGCCTAGTTCAGTCGTGGTTGACGCGTCCGCCACGGAACCTATCCCTTGCACTCGACTGTCGCAAAGAGGAACCGCGCAGGACGTGGAGCCAGATGTTATGCAGGAGCTTATTAGTATGTTCCGAAAGCTTCGTGTTCAGGGTATATGAGTTCCCTACTCTGCGAAGCCGTGGCTGACAGGAAGAAGTGAATGCGAACAAGCAACCATCATCTCACGAGCGGTTTTGGAAAGCAGCGGGATCGACATATCGCGCGGTCGAGGGAAGAGTCATTGAGGATATTCTAGATCAAAGACCAGCCGAAGGGGGCTACGAATATCGAGTCGCTTGGGCAGATTCATGGGTGGCTGAAGATGTCATAAGTGGTGAGAGAGCATTAGAGAGATTTAGGAAGCGCCGGGCGAGTCGGAGCGAGCAGGAGCGTCTTGGTGCCTGGCTCCCCTTCTTGTTGATTTTTATTCTTTGCTGTGGATAGTGTCGTTGTGATCCAATAGTATATAGTAATGGAGGATTGAATGGAGATATTACTTATCCGCTCGAATGCTTCATCACTTGGCGGGTGCAGACCTTTTCAACTAATCCGTGCGAGTAATAACACGGCGATCGTTTTTTTAGTTAGTGGAAGCGGCGGAAAACATCTAATCCGTCCAACTCTCGATATCACAAGGTGAAGACGTACATGCGGGTGATTGCGTATCACAATCAGGGTGATATTACGGCTGGAGATCCCCTCCGAACTAACAGGTTCGAGATATCGTGGGGTAGCAGGCATATAAATTCCGTGTTATTGACTAGGGCTCAGGGCAGGTAGGGTATCAGGTATCAGAATCCCCTACGGATTTTCGTGCCGTGCTATTTTTGCTACCGCGAATATTGAAGCATATTATGCATAGTATCTGCGTAGGGTTGTGAGGCCCCTATATGAGATACTCACACAATACTAGCGGTATCCACCGGGGCTGAACTGGAGTTGAATCTCTTTCATCTTAGGGAGCAAGGTGTTGCAGGCAAGGAATTGCCCCGAATGCACACAAGTTTTAGGCTCGTGAACTCCCTCTGCGCACGATAGTATGTTTTCCATCCATAGTTGTTGGGATGTGTAAAGCGAAGTAAGTGCACATATTGGGTCTTCATTGAATGTAAACTATGGAAGAGAAAATTGCAACCGGCATGTATCCCTCCGAACACGCATGCCACCCATCGTAGACCGTGATAACGTCAAATCTTGTAGGTGCTTCAAAGGGATGCTCTGTAAGATGCGTCTTAAATTGAGTTCGGAGCCTTGTGATTCATGAGGGTCGATATGTAGGGATAGTTCCTGTAAGTTAATAAAGAGGGGTAACGATTGCTGAATCCGCGACATAAAGAGACCCATCCTAATAGTGCTTAAGCCGACTCTTAGCTTTACAGAGTGTACTCGCTCAAGAAGCTGCGAATACCTTCCTAGATTGTACATATCTTCTGGTCGTATATCGTGCAGACCAAGCTTGATAGATTTGTTCTGGTGATTAAGAACCTTTGATAGAGCCGATAACACAAGAAGTAGCTTGTCCTCGTTCCTCCACTGGTACGGGGCGGGATCATCCTGGTAGACTATGGTGTCGCATCGATTGGTGACTTGAAGATACGCGGAGAGGATGTCTGCCAGACGCTGTTCAAGAAGAAGATCGTAACCGAGGTCTAGACGGGCTACATGCGGCACTCCGTTTGGTCCAAGAGGCCGAAACCGTAGGGTGTCGATCTTGAGGATGATTGTTTCGATATAACGGCAAGAGTCGTTGCTTAGGTTCCCTTGACCCGCTTGAGTTATATCGACTGGCACGACCCGGAAGCACTTTTTGTCAAACGCATGCTTGCCTTTAGAATAGACCTCTCGGCAGGTTCATAGCACGTTGCGAGCGTGATTGATAGACAGGAAGTCAATGATACGTTCGATGAGTTCTGCAGGTACGGAGGGTAAAGTAGAGGACATCCCTTGTAGTCTTGACCGAGACGGATACAAGTCACGATAGAGAGATGGGAAAAGATGTTTGAACCTGAGTTGGAGGATATTGGATGATGGTACTGCTAGGGACATGCTTGGTGTTGCGCAATGATTAAGCGAAACCAATCAAACCCCTGTCGTGGCACACCTGCAGGTCAAATCCACCTCCCGGTGTGCCACGACAGGGGTTTGGTTGGTGGGACTACCTCGATACCTTCGGGTTGTGCTTGGCAGTTGCCAATCGTTACTGAAGGACTTGCTCATATCACTAACGACGGTACTAGTACACAGCAATTGTAGGGTTTGATTCTTGACTACTCGCTAATATCCTTCCTACCAGGCAGCAGGATCCGGGTCTGCTCTGGGTTCTGATGGTACTCCAGGGGAAAGGCCTCAAGACGGTCGATCTTCTTTCTCCTTTGGAAACTCCCGATACAAAGTGTAATTCTAGCCTCTCTGAACACCCGACCGTCAAACTCGAAGAAGAAGCCTTCAATCTGAAAACACCTTACGCTCTGATATTCCTGTTCCTCACCAGTCATGAACCTGATGCACCGAGGCTCGCCTGTACCAGCGCAGGTCGTATAAACTACCGTATTAGGTTTGAATAAGGTCCAGAGCAGGTCAAAGGTGATGAACTTCCCCTCTTCCTCCCCACTCACTTCCACGCTATGCAGGAGCGCTGCGAGCCTGACCGATGTGAGGTCATACTGGTCCTTAATGTAGGGTATCAAGGCCTTCTCTAAGTGTGAAGAATCCCCGTTCGCGGTGTTAATGTAAGCCTCCAGGTCTGGAAGATAGTGGTACAGCAACTTTTGCTCGATCTATAGTTTGATTAGTACCAGTTCGGGTCGACGGGCCTGCTATTCATCACAGGGAAGAGGAATACACTATGCTGTTCCTCGTCGAGTACCATACTATCAACAACCTGCAGGGCTGTCCGAAGCGTGCTCCATAAGGCTGCGGACTTAACGTCAACAAAGTATGTCAGATTGTCGGTTTTTCTGTCTGGTAGGTTGTTCAATATCAGAGCCCGTTGTTGAAAGGTGCTGTATTTACCAGCCCGCACACGAACAACGAAGATCTCTTGATCCAAGTCATCCGATCCTGCGTCTGTTACTGGATCTAATCGGTACTTAGGAATACCAGCATCCCAGCTGGGCAATGTTAGCCCAACCAACCAGGTTTGCATCCCGCTATGAACTCACCATTCGTACACCTTCTTGAATTTCGGTCTCGGCGCCCAGGCTTTCGCCGACCTAGAAAATCCTTCCATAGCCCCCTAAGTGATGTCCGAGATTGCAAATCGACTGGATCAAACGCATATGGCAGCGGCGTGAGAGGCGATATTCCGTGAGGCTCTCATGAGGCGGGACCGATGCACCATACGATGGCGCATCTGGCCGATTTATACAGTAGGTGACCTAATAGGACTTCCCCCGCTCTCTGAGTCAAGCCCGATCGGCGCCACTCTGATTGGTGATCGGGGTCGTCGTCTTGGGCTGTGCCGAGCGGTAATGACCTTAACTGAAACCGTGACCCGACGGACGGTGAGGAATGATAGACGCCTGAATTCTGTTGCGGCTGTACAACCTCTGCTTGTATAAGTGTATGCATATAATGATATTGTTCTCAAGTACTAACCGTCTACATTACGCTCCTGGTCCTTTAGCAACCTCCTCCGCTTAGGTGTGGAGGTTTGGAACGAATATTTGCGCTTCCGAACCAAGGGTGGTGTATCAAACGCAGGAGACGAGGCGAGTAAGCCAGACCGAAGCTGCATGACTGAGAGTGAGATGGTACACGATGGCCTCTTTAAGTAGCGAAAGGACCTGTGGTGTAGGATTGCCGATGCTGGGAGTACTCGTCGCGACTTCAGCGCGGCTTGCCTCGCTGTACGGGCTATGTGAGGGCCAAGCCAACGACTGGGTGTCTCGCTTCCCAAGCTTGTCACTACTAGTTGCCACACCTTGTCGAAGCCACCCTGTTCACGTTTCGCTTCCCTTAGACTCGGCCTGCGTCTACGTTATCGACTGGTTCGATCAAACCGCTGTTTGGCTTAGCAAGTTTATGCGGGAGATCACAAGCACTAGGGAGCCCCGTGGCCATGCTATGCTGTTGTGTTGTAGTCCACAGGGTGCAGGAGATGACGTGTCCGGGCTTAGGCCTGCATCACTGGAATTGGAGTGTCTGGGGGGCTGTTTGCTTTGAGACGGTGCCGTTTCGCGAAACGGCCGGGTAGTGCTTGGGTATAGCCGCGAGGTGCCGCGAGGAGGTTGATTACGTTGTCAAAACGGCCGACGGCCAACGGCGACGGACCTCGAGAGGTCCTGCAAGGAAACGGGGCCTCACTAGCTATATACGGCAGCTGGCAAGGATCTATACGAGACTGCCGCGACGGAGTCGATTGAGGCCGTTTGAGATCGATTAGGCCAGCTCAAAGTAAACACCCCCCCCTTACCGTCGCCAAACGGCCGTTTGAGGCCGTTTGGGCCCGTTGCCGTCTCAAAGTAAACAGCCCCTTAGTGTGTCCTCAAGTGATCCGCCGATCAGCCAACAAGGGGTTAGTGTCCCGTACCTCAAGGTAGATCTCCGATTGCTTGCACAAGCTGACCTTCATGCACATCTTCGCGCGTTCCATCCACATCGTGACAGCGGCATATTTTCCGAGGTGTGTTATGTACGGTGTAACATTCATCGCCATTGGTTTCCGGTGCTTGGAATTTGTTTGGGACGGCCGGTTTTGGCTGTCTTCGTTTATCTATCCTACTCAATCTTGGAGTCGGGGTAACCTGACGTTGTTCTCTCCGGAATTGCCAGTATACACTCTCCACTGTGTGCCAAGGAAGCGCCAGTCTCTAGTGATCCACGCCTCACGTTCCACAGCAGTGGCGGTCAAACAATCGAGTGGTGTCCGAGTCTATTCTGCCGGAGAAGATTTTTTGCAGCAGTTCGACTGACTCGTCTGATGCGCAGAATTCCGTGGGTTTTGGCACATAACCTGCCCTGCTGCCGTTTCGAGATCGTCGAAATGGTTGGACATGAGGTGCATCATCGCAGAACTGGAGTCCTCCATAGCCGACGTCAAGCGTCATACTTCCCAAAGTCTCGGCGCACAGTCCTCAAAGACGGATGATCGACCTTAGTGAAAACGATTTGCATTCGGCACTCCACTTCGATCACTGGATTTGCCATCAAGAGTTTCGTTAGACTATCGACTAATTGGTCAATCTCGTTCAATGGCCTTCAGCTCGAGCACAACTAACTACTTGGCATAGTGAGCTGAGGCATGGACCTCTCACGATCACAGCACGTGCCATTCTCGTCGTATCGACAAGAACAGCTATGTGACCATTTTGGTGATGGTTAGCTGATTTCCAGCAACAACCGGACTGAAATTGCTGTTAGCTCAAAGGAAACGAAAAAATTCGTGAATGAACTGCTTCATCCGACTGAAGCTGTCATTCTAAATTAGCTGAATCATGATGTGTCCTGTATCAAGGCAGCTCATTATTGTTGCGAGAAGGCCTCATCTCAGTATTGATTGGTTGGTTAGAGAAACCGTACCAGCGAAGAGACAAGGGAGTAGTAATGTGAGTATTCAGCTGAGCAGACGCAGCTGAGCGGACGCAGCTGAGCGAACGCAGCTGAGCGGACTCAGCTGGTCAGGGGTCTTTTGGAAAGGCCCTCGGTCGGTTGTGTTTCCTTGCGTCTATAAGTATCTGGTCATTCCCTCCGGTAGATAGTTAATACGAGCAGTACTTCCGCAATCAATGCATACCTCCATCTTCTTGAACAACATACTTCATCTTCTTGAACCACCTCCTACCCCTCCACCAACTATATCAAAGCTGACGGCCAGACCCCCACTATAATTATTGAGCCGATACGATGGTGAAGATAGAATCCATCAGGATCCCTGTCCCGAGAACGAAATATGCCAATATAGGGGTTAATCTCGGAGTAGGAGATCATTCAAACCGAGTGAGAGATATTGAACGATTAGCTTGTCTTGATTTCTGGCATCAATCAGGTGCTTTCAAATCTATCAAAATCGACAATCTGGTCAAGAAGAGTACTGGTACCGATCAATTGTTAATGCTAAGCACAAGCGACATCGACATCGATGTCAATACCGATCACTCGTGAAAGACAGGTGGAATAGGTGGCTCACAAGCAGGGGCGACTGTCAGGCATCGACAAATTGATTATTGGATGAGCTACTCGTATACAGGTCAAATCATCGACTTAGCTGGAGAGGTGAAGAAACCCAAAGACATGGAGAAAGTCCCGAGGGGCATTGTTCCTGAGAAAACAGATTGGTAGATCATACCAACCTCGCATGTTGCATCAGATTGTGGGCCATGGAATTGCAAAGTTATCAAAGCAAAAGTTACCATGTTTCGAAAGTTGCATCGTGTCAGCCAGTGTACCAGCCGTCTTTACTACCACTACTACTACTACCACTGCCCCTAGTCCTGTCTGTAATACCTCCCATTCCACAAATTTCGTCCGTGCACTTGCCCGTGCACACCCACAGACCTTCCATTCCCGAGCCCTCATGAGAGTCCCGTCCACGCGCGTTATATTCGTCGCGTTGCTCCGCGTTGCCTTAATATCGTAACCCTTAGCCTTAGGTAAATAACCGATAGTAATCGACGCCTTTATATACTCCTTAAACCCGTCCTTCTATCCTTCTCTCTCTTACCTAACTCGGCCGCCCCTGTTTCTTTCCTGCTAACCACTAGTGCAACTCCTACTAATGCTTTTTCATGGTTTCTAACCCCTAGCAAACGTAATGGCATTGCGCTAGGTCTAACTGGCATAATAAACCGTCTCGGTGCAATACTAACTAGCTAATCAGCTGGTTAATGTGATCCGGTAACTCCAACTCGCTAGGATATGGATTAAACCTAGCTAGCTACGAATGCTTTCTCCAACTAAACCGGCTTCTTTATGTGATAACTTATGGCTGCTCCTTTGTAAATGGCCTTTAATCTGATTGGGCTATACTGCGTGTTGGCAGTCCTTACAAACGGCTAATCGATACTTGGCTAAATGCTTGAAAAACTACCTAATATGCGTTCCTGCTATAGCTCTACTTTAACTCACCTTTCCTTAATGTTCTTTGGTACTCTTTGTTATTCTGATAATGCAATCAACACTTGTGGGTTGATAGGTAACGGGTTATTACGGTGGGTTACTTCAACATATTAATAGCAACGCATTAGTAGGCGATAGGAACGCGGTTGCGCAACTCGTTCTGATTAGGTGTAATACTACTCTTACTAACCATCACCGGAATTAACCCTAACCTCACCTCACTATGCCTTATCCCAACAACCTGATTCACAATATAACCACTTGGAAAATTGATATGCAACTTGCATATATGGTGCAACGGGATGCGCTAAGTAATATGCTCGACTTTAGCGCGATTTGATTAAGTTTTCGTAATTTGACCTAGCCCTTGAAAATATAATTGACTAGGCCCCTGTGCTCGGATATTCGCGCACGCTGGGATTTTACAGCACCAATGTTTTATTCGACTCGGGGCCTAGTCAATTTGCAGCCATGGGTTAGTGACACATCCAAGTTTGAGCGAGTTTGGCCGGGGAAAGCTAATAGGTAACAGCGTCTAAAGGGCTAATAGGTAACAGCCCCTAGGTGCCAAGGCGTGCGCACGGGCGGAATTCCTAAGAATGGGTAATAGGGCTATTACCCATTGCGTATCTGGGTTAGAGAGTATTATATAGAATACTATATTTTTATGTAGCGGTAGTAACACTAGCGTATTCATGCGTTTTTAAAGCCTTTAGAGCTTTTAAAATAGTAGATTCACTAGCTATCCTAGTTATAAAAGCACGTGGTGAAGAGAAAGTGGAAAGAGAAGATAAGAAAGGTAGAAAAAAATAAGGTTCTAGTTTCTATATAATTTAGAAATTAACGTAATCTTTTAAGTAAGTTATCTTATGTGGTATAGATTTATTTATTATAATACTCTATAGTATACTTCTCTAGCTACTAGATCTACGTTCTATCTACTAAGTAAGAGAATTAAATAAGAACGTAGAGA